>JALMQS010000225.1:34015132-34065759 GCA_024734495.1 Forficula auricularia | reverse complement strand
CGAGTCGAGGGAGTCGGTGAGGGTAGAATCGTCAATTAGCCTGACGGCTCGTTTCTGAATTGCATCAAGGGTAGCAAGAGAATATTTTGAGGCTCCTCTCCACAGATGAGAGCAGTATTCGAGATAGGGGCGGATTTGGGCCTTGTAGATGGTGAGAAGTTGTGGGGGTTTGTAAAATCGCTTGGACCTGAATAAGAAGCCAATCTTCCTTGCTGCAGATTTCGCCACAGAGGAGATGTGTTCATTCCAAGACAGGTCAGATGCGACAGAGACGCCCAACATGGATAGGCTGTCACACATTTTCAGGGTATTCGAATCGAAGTGAATATCAGGGAAATCTCTATTTTCGCGCCTAGAAATTAGACAACATTGAGTCTTATTTGAATTAAAGTTAACTAAATTTTGAGAGCCCCATTTATTCAGATTGTCTAGGTCGAGAGTAATTGAGGAGGCAATATTGATTCGATTATTCGGGAGAGAGGGTTTGCCGTGTAGAGTGCTATCGTCGGCGTAACAATGAGTGGGGTTTGCCGTTTGATCAATAAGGTCGTTTATATAAATAAGGAAGAGTGTGGAGGAGATTACAGAGCCTTGGGGAACACCAGAGTTTGTAGAGAACGATTCAGATGATGTTCCATCCACCACAACTTTTATACTTCGGTTTGTCAGAAAGCTTTCTATCCATTTGCGAAGTGTTGGTGTGAATCCAAAGGCTGGCAGTTTGGCAAGAAGATTTTTGTGCCAAAACTGGTCAAAAGCTTTGGAGATATCAAGGGCTACAGCGAGGGTTTCTTTTCCGGCCTCTAGAGTATTGTTGAAGGTGTGGGTGACATAGGTTAAGATGTCGCCTGTGGAACGATTTTGTCTGAATCCATATTGCCTATCGTGAATTAATTTATTGTTTTCTAAGTGATGAAGGACGTGTTGGTTTATGACTAATTCCATTAATTTGGAAAGAACAGAGGTGATCGAGATAGGCCTGTAATTAGAGATTTGAGATGTGTCCTTTTTTAGGAATAGGTGTGACTCTGGCTATTTTCCAGCTTTTGGGGAATATGCCCGACTCGTAAGAGAGTTGGAATAGCTTGGATAAGATAGGGGCAAGTTCAGGGGCGCATTTTTTAATGAGAATTGGTGGGATGTTATCCGGGCCTGCGGCGGATTTGGAATTTAATTTATTAATGGCTTTTATGATTATTTGGGGCCTGAAAATTATTTTGTTCATGAGGTTGGTTTGGGGGGGTATAAGTGGGCGGGTTAAGCCCTTTGTCATCTAAAGTGGAGTTAGTTGCGAAATAGGATGCTAGTGATTCGGCTTTTTCAGCGGGGGTCGTGGCTACTGAACCATTTGGGTGAAAGAGGGGCGGAAGTGAGGGGGACGCGAAATTTCTATTTATTGCCTTGTGTAACGAGAAAAAGGCCCGTTTTCCATTGGGGCAAGATGCGAGACGGTCAGCTATCCTCTGGTCGAATGATTTCTTTGCCTCAGAGATGATTTTTTTGCATGAGCTTCGCGACTTGGTAAATGCAACTCGGTCACATTCTAGCTGTGAAAGTTGCCATTTCTGAAAAGATTTGTTTTTTTCACGGACGGAATCCGCGCATTGTCTACCAAACCAAGGCTTAGAATCCTTGTTCCCTTTAATCAATTTTGAGGGGATATAGGTTTCTAAGCCTATTTGAATTGCCTCGTTAAGGGCGTCTGCGAATTCTGAAGCGTTTTTATCTCTGATGCAGAGTTCATTCCACTGGTAAGCGGCAAAAAAGTTACGCATGTCATTCCAATTAATGTTATCGTTATCGACTAGCCATATTTTTCTGGGGTTGGAGTGGGGTGACGGGGGTTTTGGCAAATTGGCGGAGGTTTTAATTTTTATCAGATTGTGGTCAGATTTACCTAAAGGGGCCGAAATTTTTGCTTCATAGGACGAAGGGTGGGAAGTGATGAAAAGATCGAGAAGATTGGATTTTTCATTGGCTTTTTCATAGGACCGATCGTGTTAGAATTCAAATATACATAATTTGAAATACTGTTAGATGATTAAAATTTGTACAATAACTTTGGTGAGTGAAATCGATATTTTTATAATATAAACAAAATAAAATTTATTTGATCAAAGTCACCTGAGTTGTAAAAAAAATTTGCAATTCAGAAAAATATAAGTCGACCAGTAAATCAGTATTTTCACACTTGATTGATTTTTTTCTCAATCAAACAAGGTTGTATTTCACTTTATTATAATTTCATTTAATCTCAGATAAGTCTACCTCATCAGTCTATCATTAGAATGCCAATAATATGATATATGATATCGAGATCTCTGAATAAAATATGTCTACATAAACATTAAATTATCATGTGGCCCGCATCAATAACCCCATTCAGATGTTGATTTGAAAGGTTGGCTTTTCTTTTCGAAAAAAAGATAAGTAAACAAGAAGAGTTAACAAATTCATTTTCATATTAGATTTGTGTTTTTTCCGTCTGTCACTAATATTTTTACGAATCAATTTAGTATCAATATAATTATTTCTTTAATAGTTTTAATAGTTTTATAGTTTCAGTTTATCAAAAAAAATTCAATATGAGAAGAAAATAATTAGTATTTATTATTATATTTTAATTATATTATAAATAAAGTTTTTTTTTTTTTTTTTTTTTTTTTTTTTGGCTTTTCGGCCATGGTAGCCATAAGCCATTTACGATACTATTTATTTTTTATTTTTAAATTTGTCTCTACCTCGGGGGTCAGATTTTAGCCGGATGCCTCGAGCCGGATTCGAACTCGGGTCCTCTTGGTTAGCTGGCTGACATGCTACCGCCTAGCCTACCCGACCCTCCATAAATAAAGTTAATAAATAAATAAATAAATAGTGGTATCTATGATATGGTCGTGTAGGTTTATACTACTTCAATCGGATGAATACATTTATGATAAAATATCAAAAAACTTGAAACAAGTAAATTACTTATTATTATTATTATTGAATTTTTTTTGTTTATTTAATAATATTATAAATAAATTAGTTCTTTCCTTGGAAAAATCAACTTGATCATCTAAGAATCATGTCCTGACAGCCATTCAAAATAATTGAACAATTTCTTTTAAAAAATAAACTGCGACGGATCGTTGCTAAACTTTATCCAAAGTGATTTGAAATATTAATATGTTTATTCCTTTATAATTACGGGCTATTTGCAGTCCATGTTGACTTATATTCAACAATAGCATCGATTCTCATCTAATACTTGAGGAATAACATTTCTAGATTGGATTTTTGACATTATTATTGGTAACCATTGAGAAGACATGGAGGAATCGACTTAAAATCAAAAATAACGATCGATTCTTATCTATACTATAACTAGAGGAACAACCTTATTGTATTCCAGTTTTGATGTTTTGACTATTAATGATAACCTCTACTGAAAACATGGAAGAATCGACTTAAAATCAAAAAGACTATCATCAAGCAGAGGACAACCTCTTTGATTTCTCATTATGATTCAACAACTCTGTTACTCTCGACAAAACAAAATCTTTTCAATTAGAATCTTCTCTTCTTGTTCCATAAAGAACGAGCTTTCTTTAAACTACAAGAAAATTTAAGGGATTTTAAATAAAAATTCACAATATTCTTATAAAATATTTCATTTCTAATAAGTATTTTTACATTAACGTTTTATTATGATACAATATTTTTATACATTTATAAATAATTTCGAAGAGTTAATTCTTGGATGGGGCTCAATCTTTGTAAGAAGATAAATTTTTAATTTAAATTCCTTTAAAGCAATCCAAGAAAAAACCGAAGGAAATTTTATGGGAATATAAGCTTTGGACCACCTGTTTCTTTTTATTTTTTGAGGGGATAAACAAGCATACATCAAGTAACCACACATATTCGTCCATATGAACAATTATTATTGTTGCATTCAAATACTGTTTATTTATTTACGTATTTAAAAAATGTTCTCTATATTTTAACTTATAATTAATTTGGCACTGAACTTAAAATTATTATAGAAAATTTTTATAGACTAAATAAAAAACAGAAATAAACATTCTCCATAATATAACAAATGTCTTTTCATAAAATATTTTTTTTTTACAATATATACATGAATAATATACAAAGAGATTATTGTTAAGCGATCAAAAAATATATATTATAGTTAGAAATTTGTTTAATGAAAAATGATATTACAGATTGAGAAAAAAGCTCGTTATTTGTTTTTTATGTGTTCATAAACTACACACGGTCTATTTTGATTTATTTCTATTTATCTATATTAGTTATTTTATTGATAAAACTTGATTGATTTATACTAATGTTTGCTAATAATAATCTCTAATCTACATTGTATTTTGAGCTACCTTGGGTTTGATATATATAAATAATATATACATTATACATATACATACATATATATATATATATATATATACTAGAAATGTTCAATCATATTATGTGCGACCCTGTAGAGATTCCTAAATTATAAGCAGAGATATGTGAACACGGTTTTATAGTTTTAGCCATGTTACAAATCACAGCTTGTTTCTAATTTTTTATTTTTAAATTCTTTCGCATTGCATTTAATATTTGATATATTATATATAATATATTTATATGATTTACAATTATATACGTATAGGTACTTATTGTTAATTTCATTTTCTTATTTTTGTTTTATTATTATTACAATATATACAATACAGTTGTGTATTTGCATGGCGTGCAGATTTAGGAAAAATTATAAGTACTATTTGTATAATTTCTGTGATTGATATGTGACTTTAGAATCAATCCTTTATAATTGACAGTTTTTTAAAAAAAATCTTTTAAATTGATAATTTCACGTTACAATTTATATTAAAAAATTACAGAAAAAAATTTAATATTTAAAGAAATAGAAAAATTATTTTTATAAAATAGGATTTTT
Organism: Forficula auricularia; assembly: GCA_024734495.1. Classification (NCBI taxonomy): domain Eukaryota; kingdom Metazoa; phylum Arthropoda; class Insecta; order Dermaptera; family Forficulidae; genus Forficula; species Forficula auricularia. The sequence continues at coordinate 34,060,814 of JALMQS010000225.1, read as the reverse complement.
AATCATTAAACCATGCATTTTTTAGTTTAAATATTTCTGTTGTATTAATTATCAATCGGTAATAATCTGCTTCAGAAATATGGCTACCTATAGTCTAAAAAAATATTTAATTAGTAATTAGTAATTTTTATTAACATTATGCATGGTCTCAAATGAAATATATATACATTTTATTTTAATTAAAAATTTTTAAATCATTTTTTTTTCGTATCAAAATTGTAATTATATGAAAATAACAAAATTTTACATCTTAAAGAGTTTTTATCAAAATCATTCTCATATAAAATGGAAATATTTACATATTATTCTTTTACAATTTTATAATCACAATAATTTGCAAAATAGGTGGATTTGATTAAATTGTTGAGTGATTTGTGATTAAAATGGGGGATTGCATTCCATGCAGAAAGACAAGGGCGTAAAGAGAGTAAGAAGAATGTACACATTTTAATTTATTATTTAAAGAAGAGGTGGAACGTAAATAGAAACGAAATTGAGTGACTGAATGTAGAGATGTTACGTATTTATAGCCATTAATTTTTTGAAGGCTTTTCTAAATTCAGGATTGAAAATTGTGTAGATTACAGGGTTGACGAAACTATTCATATATCCGAGCCAAGTAGTAAGGAGGAACGCAGTGACGCCGGGTTCACAACCTGCATCCAGCTTTGAGCAGACAGCATCCAGGATATTGCACGTGAAGAAAGGTGCCCAACAAAAAAGAAATACTCCTGTAAAAAAAAAAAAAAAAAAAAAATATATTAATCAATTGAAAAATTAAATTATTAATATTAATATTTTCAAAGCTAAGCCTTATAAAATTTATGAATGGAATAAAAAAATTGGCCAAACATTTACAACTCCTCAATACTTGGATTATTTAATACAATTAACGTCTTTTAACGGGATCCATCAAACTTTAGTTAAAGGAGAAAACAGGAGAACATTACGGAATTTTGGTGTTTAGTAAGTAAATTAATTGGAGTAAAAATAAAATCTAGAATTGCTCTAGTTTAAGTTTTTCTCAGAAATAAAAATGATCATTCTCATTAATTATAGCCTATAAAATGAAAATATGTTGCAGAAGAGAAAAAGTAAAAATTGGATAATAAGAGAAGCTGAGTAAGGAATAAAATGTTTTCGAAATGATGTGCTAAATAAATGAATATTTAGATTATAATGTTTCCTAGGTAATAAGGGAAATAGGATGTGACACCTTTAAGGAGAAAATAAGCTTTTATTTTGGATAGAACCATGGGCGTATAGTTGTATTAAATGAATTTTAGACCGTCGTCAATGATGAAACGAAGTACATAGAATGATTTTTCATTTATTATATCTGTATTAAGATTCATTATTTAAGAAAAAAAAAATGTATTATTTAATACTGAGAGAAGTATAACCTAACCTTGCCTGAGGGGAGGGGGGAGGTGTGAAAGCCCCCTATCAGCATTTATGCTATGTTAAAGGAATTGAGAAACCACCAAATTACCAAGAGTACGCAATATGATGCGGGTGTTTGCATCAAACCAGTCTTATAACTGAGTATTCTCTAAGATGATGATGATAAAATATATGTTTAGTAATGCCTAAAGCACTTTACTAAGAAGCCCCTTTTACCATCCGATAATTCCAAAGATTGTTTGATTTCTTAATTTGTTAATATTTTAAATCTAAGGTAGCTCAATGTGAGGTCGACATGGCTTTATGGGTGCTAAAAGCAATCTTCGAACTATTGAGCAATATCCCGGCTGTAAGTGATTAATAATTTCTTCAAGGCATGATGTTTCAAAATGAATGACACATGAATGGTCTCAGATCAAGAGATCCCATGGTTCAGGTCAGTACGCTAAATGGCGTGTCTGACTTATTAAGACCTCAAATAGAATATTAATACGAGAATGTGCATTGCAAAATGCACCAAGCTCGAGTTGAGTTGCTTCTCCCTAAAAGGGAACTTAAGATGGCTTAAACTTCTGGTACATCATGATTATATGAAATTTATACTCATTTACGGTCCAGACATAAGGTAGCAGAACTTTAATAGTCCATACTTGTTAAAAAAAATATCGTAAATTTTACTTTTGAGCTAACTGATAGAGGAATTGATCGGTTACTAGTACTTGATTTCATATTTTTATTTTTAAGCTTAGCAAATTAATCGGAAGAAAAAAAATGAAAACATTTTCACGATTTTGTACTTTTTTCGCAATCTTTTCGATTTGGCAATATTTTGTAAGGGAATTATTTGAATTAGAAAGCGAAAACTTGGTACAGAGGTGAAGTTTATTGAAGCAAATTTCTAATCAGCTCTTCGTTTTGAAAATTCAAACATTTTGGCATCATAAGGAGCTTTCTACGAACTGAATCGTGAGTCAAATTCTAGATACAGTCACAAAGACAAACAAAAACAAAATTTATTTGAAAATGAGTAAAATGAGCCTTTTTATTTTTCGTTTTAGATATTTTTAAACACGAGTTTTTTCAAGGAAATTTTTTTAAGGAATTTAATGCTCCAGCCGCACGGGGAGTTTCTGATTAAAATTGCAGAAGACCTCAATGACCAATCGTGGATTTCAACTTCGAACTTTCATTTGCAGAGCACCGTGTTAAAAATGCAAAAACCGGGATTCGAATTATCGAGAGAAAAATATATTATTTTTATAAGCTTAGACGAATAATTAAATGAGAAGTGCTAAAATTTTATCGAATATTATATGTAGTTTGAATTTCTAATTTTGTTATGTAAAATTTTCGATCTTTTAAATGGAATATAATGAAAGAATTGCATATAGCATACCTAAATAGAAAAGGACGTTCAGATCAGTAGTTGCGAGACGCTAATCTTTATTTGTTTATTCAATTTTTTTTTTTATTTAGAATAATAGTAATTGCAAATCCCAACTCTTTATCATGATTCGGCTATGTCTCAAAATATTCAATATTTTCATTTGCTTTAGCGTCACATTTTTAATTAATGCTTATCGTCTCAGTTTAAAAAAAACATATTTTTGAAATCAATTTTAAGTTAAATGAAAATTAATTAATTAATATATATTTTGTGAAGTTTTTATTTAATGTTGGAATTTATCTATCACGGTTTTTGAACTGGATGATTATTTAGGGTTAGAAAATATAATTAAATTTTTTGGTTTATTCACGATGTTTTGGCTTCTAGTTCTGAAATCGTTTCCAAGAGTTAGGTAATATATTTATTTCGATACAACTCATCCACATATTGTTTTAATGAGTGCCTAGTCGCTACTTGGTCAAGTTAGATTTATGAGAAGGTACTAAAATTTTTTCTGAGAAGTATTGAAAAATAATTTAAACTCGAAATATATCGCTTGATTTTCATTTTTTGAGCCCCCTTATTGTATGTACGTTGATGATACTATGTCAGAAACCTTACCGCAAGTGACAACAACAACTGTACAAAGTTTCAAGTCATTCGGATAAACGATATGCGAACGCATAAAAGACGAACAGACAGACAGACATTAATATTTTATATATAAATAATTAAAACTAATGGAAGGCAGCCCAGGGGTAGTGAGGAAAGAAAAAAATTAACACATATCCAAATAAGGTGTAATTTTATTGGATTCTTTCCTCCTTTCCCTTCAAACCGACGTTTCGGAGGATTCTTCCTTCCTTCTTCAGGGTTTCAAGGGGTCAATGAAGGAAACAAATAAAATTATTCCTTCCTCTCTCCACAGCAGTGTTTAAAAATTTTTTCTATGCTTTTGCTAAGGAAGAAAAAAGTTTTAAATACTGCTGTGGAGAGTGGAAGGAAGCATTTTATTTGTTTCCATTATTGACCCCTTGAAACCCTGAAGAAGGAGGGAAGAATTCTCCGAAACGTCGGTGTGAAGTGAAAGGAGGAAGGAATCCAATAAATTACAACTTATTTGGATATGTGTTAATTTTTTTCTTTCCTCACTACCCCTGGGCTGCCTTCCATTACTTTCAATTAAAATTTCTACCAGTCCGTCTCTCTCCAGAGAAAATTTCGTGCAAATTTATATATAAAAATAATAAAGAAGAAATAAGAAGATTTGATATAAATATTGTTTATTATTGGCAACTTTTATCAATAATATATATTATACATATGAATAAATATACACGCACGGAATATCTACCTATTTATTGTAGGTATCTGCTGAGAAATTTCCAAATAATAGAGAAAATCAGTGGTAATATTTTAAATGGGATAATGAATTTAAATAAATATAAAATATTGCTTGGTCTTTTAAATGATGACGAATAGAGAAGATGAAAGAGAAGTGAAATTGTATTTTCTAAACTTCGTACTGGAAATTGGATTCGGGTCTTATTTGCCCTTCATTTGGTATTCCGAAATGTCCGCTTGTTTGATAAGAATTGTTTTCCAACATTTGTTGGGGTAAAATTCAGGAGGATTCATGACCAACAGAAATAACTTTTAATAATCTTATTCTGAATAGTAATATTGAAATCATAGTCAATTGAACTTTTAATAAAATTTACTGACAAATTCGTATTTTTATTGAAAATTATTTTAACTTAACATAAAAATTTTCTGCAACTAGTAAATATAAAGAGCTTTTAAAATTAAAAAAAAATATATATATTATATTTCTAATTATATATCGAAATAATTTTGAAATAAAAAAATGCATTATAGGTTGAATTACTATGAAAAAACATATCTACATATTATCTAAAAATAAACTGCAACGGATCGTTCCTAAACTTTATCCAAAGTTATTTGAAATATCAATATCTTAATTCCTTTATTATTAATCAGATATCACTGGCTATTTGCAATCCCTGTTGACTTAATCAAAAATAGCCATCGATTCTCATCTAATACTTGAGGAATAACAATTCTACATTAGATTTTTGACATTTCGATTATTATTGGTAACCATTTCTGAAGACATGTAGGAATCGACTTAAAATCAAAAATAACGATCGATTCTTATCTAATACTAGAGGAATAAACTTATTGCATTCCATTTTTTATGTTTTGACTATTAATGGTAAGTATTTCAAGATGCTGTAGTCTCTCTGCGTACTTGGATAATTTGGCAATTTTCTCAGTGAACGGTTTAGAAATCTGAAAATTGGCTGACTCGACAACTCGTTTATTCCTATTACTTCTGGAGACTGGATCTAGTTTTCCATCTCTTCCTTCAGTCCCTAATCGTTTGGGATCCTCTTCATCTTATCAAGATGTAGGGTCAATCCTGGCAAATAGGGATCTCCTCTTCTTGATGAAACTCCTTCTCGCATTAACATCATTAAAAAATTAAGTGCCGCTTATTAATACTAACTTTTATGTCAAATCTGAACTCATTAGCTACAATCGTTCAAAAGCTTACCAGATTTTTTTCTCCAATTTTATACATTTTCAGAAAAAGTCCTAAAATAATCTGTTCTTTGTTTTAGAAATAAAAACATGTTGCCATACAATTATATGTAGGTATATGAATTATGTATGGGAATCCATACAGAAAAAATAATCTGTCTGTATTTTAAAAAATTCTATTTAATATTACATTGATTAATATTTCAATATTAATATATCTACATTATTAAAAAAGTTAAAAAAATTTTTTTTTCGAGCATACAGTTTTAGCTCTATCCCCCTAAGAGAGACAACAGAAATCTTCAAGCTGTTTAAATCGTTTGTTGTTACTTTAAAGAGAATCCGCTATTGATGTATTATTTTTGGACCAAGATCCTTCAGCCCTTATGGGCGGTGGCATTCGAAGCTTTAATTTCTTTACCATTTTTCATATAAACCTACTTTTTCCATTCATCTTCGATATTTTTTCGTGCCCATCGACGTTATCTGAATCCAAGCCTGCTGTCTAAACTTAACGATATATTTTTAACATTTTTGACATGATAGTATTATATATATAGGTAGTATTGTATATATCTCAGTGGAAATGAAAATATTTAATGAAATTTGATATCAAAATAGGTATAGGTATTTCCAGATGGACATCTAACAATAAACATATTCAAAATATAGAAAGTTTTTCCATAACAAATATTAATATAATATAATGGGTAATATTATCCGCCAATTAAACTGACTAATATATGAAGAGACAAGGCCTCAAGAAGAAACAAGACAATTTACAAAAGCATACTCGAAAACATTGAATATTGTTTATATTTATTTTTATATAATAAGAATATTATATTATTTAATACGTTAAGATTAATAAAACAAGAGAAGAGGAGTGTTTACTTTAACGAAAAATAACTTTAATAATAATATGTATGTAAAATTGTATTTACACCTCTTAAGTCAGGGATTTTAAAATCTGAGATTGGTAGAATTGATTACTAAGATATATTTATATCGTTTGTCATTTGATATTAAGATTGATGATATGTCAACATAGAATTATGTATTATACTAGCTGCAAGGCCCGCCTTCGGCGGCCCTCTTGCTAGCCAGGAGGCACGCCCCCTGGACCCCCAGCCCTCGAAACCCCTCCCCCCCCTCCACCCCCCACTCCGCCCCCGTTCTTAACCCCGCACCCCACCCACCTCGGATCCGCACACCATCCACCCCGTGCCCTCCAACCCTGCGCACCTAGCCCCCTGGACCCCACACACGCTATGCCCCTGGACTCCACCCCGCACCACCCCCTTCACCCCACCCTACTTCACCTCACTCCTCACCCCACCCCCATTCCACCCCCGCACCCAGTTTTTGCATTTCTAGCCTTCTAGTGATCCACAGATTATGTATACAAAATTTGGTTGAGTTTGGCCCAAGAGAAAGAATTTTCATTTTTTGACCCCCCCGCACACATTTTGGGTGGTTAGTTTTTGCATTTCTAGCTCTCTAGAGGCCCAGAGATTATGTATACAAAATTTCGTTGAATTTGCTCCAAGGGCAAGAATTTATATTTTTTCACCCTCCCCCCTTTTTGGGTGGGTTTTTGGGAAAATTTTTTTAACCAAAAGTTGTCATAAATAACACCCCCTACAACTTTGTTTGTTATAAAATTTGCCGTAGGGTTAATAGTTTAGGAGTTATTTGATAATTTTCATTCGTGCGCCCCCCCCCCCCCCAAACCCCCTTCTGGGGTCAAAATATCAAAACGTTATATAGCTAAAAACGTAAGTTAGAAGGAATCTGATGTAAATATGAAATTTCATAATAATCCCTTCAGCTATCCCTTAATCTACGATGTCAAATTTTTCATATTTTTACTCTCAATACCTATTCTAAATTTTTGATATTTCTTTTTTCGAGTTTTTCTAAAAAGATCACATAAAATAAATAAAAATAAAATAAAATATTATTCTAATATTTATATAAAAAAATACTTTAATGTTACTATGTTATTTTAGTAATATTATTTTTTTACTTTTTTCAGGTAGGTGCTCGTCTTACTAATTTAAAATTTAGATTAAGTATTTTATTTTTTTATTTTCTGGAAAATCAAATCATTCTTCCATTTTACCTTAAATTCCTTACTTTTTCCAACTTGTATCGAATCGCGAGTATATTTTTTATTGTGCGCGAAGGTGAGTGTGTTCCTGTGGAGACAGCATCCCAGGACCAGGGAAGAGACTTTGGCAGTTAAGGTAAGATATCTATTTAATACTGTATTTTTATAATCATATCCAAAATATTCTCAAATTTTTAAGTTACGTTTTTCGAGTTTTTAAAAAGATAAAATAAAATAGATGATATTTTAAATATAATTTGATTGCGAATATTTATATAAAAAATACTTTAAATTCATTATTTTATTTTACTAATATCATTTTTTTCTTTTTTCAGGTAGGTGCCTGCCCTACTAATAATAACATTTAGATTTAGTAGGTATAAATAAATAAATACATAAATTAAAATTAAAAATTGTATAGGTATATACAATTTTGTAATCTTTTCATGTTTTCCTAAATTTAATTTGAGATATTCATTGGAGGTAATTTCGCCTTTATATAAAAAATGAAAATCTAGGCCCTTGGACCAAACCAACCAAATTTGATATACATAATCCTCTAGTCTCTGCATTATATTAATTTTAATTCAACGATAGGGATTTTGTCGGCCCTAGCAAAGGGCTGCCTCCCTCCCCTCACCTTCGCTACACCACTGGTACTTGTGCCAAAATGTTTGTATTCCTAAAATGGAAAACTGATAAGATTTTGCATTCTTTGTCTTTGGAAGGTAAGGCCAATACACTAACGTATGCAGCCGAAACAAGACCAGTTACAGCCAAAACTAATCAGATGTTGGAAACGGCTGAGATGAAGACCCTTAGAAGAATTATGACCTATCGTTGTCTGATAAACAAAGAAGTGAAGACATCAGGGAAAAATGTGGAATCTAAAAAATTGATGACTGGATCAAATCTAGAAGAGAGAATTGGTACGCACAAGTAGAAAGAATGAGCGAAGACCGAATTCTCAAGGAAATTTTAATGAACAAGCCAGCAAGGAAAGGAAGCAGAGGTCGACCTAAAAAACACTGGCAGGACTAGTTAGCATAAACATACCATAGCATATACCATATATATATATATAAACATTCTTAACATTCAAAGGAAAAAAGCAAAGCACAACTTTCCATACCAACTCCTAGAAAAATAAATCAAATAGCTTAACACTCCCACTTTTGATTTATTCATCCAATTGTGAGGGGTTGAATTTTAATAAAGTACAATAATTTTTAAACTACAAACGTGGTAGAGCTTTTGTATTGTTATAAAGTTTGTTAACTGTTCTTGATAGTGTACGTAAATCGGTATCACATTCACTAATCGGTATCACATTCACGAATCGGTATCGCATTCACGAATATGATATTTAACGTCTATATGTTTAGTCAACATGTGATGTGCATAATTCTTCATGGTGAAAAATTGATAATTCAAATAAAAATGAAAAAGTTAGCTGAAAAAACTTAATAAATTAATTAGGTCCAGCTTCTATTTCTCTCTGACTTATGGGATTAATTTACAAATTCAAATATTGAAAAAAAAGAGAGCACTTAAAATTGTTTTATATATTATCATTATTTTATTTTATTTATTTATTTTTATTAAAGTCATTAAAGAGGAAGTTTTTTTTTTAGTTTTCTCTAGTTTTGTTCGTACACATCTAATTTTTATTTTCCTCTTTTTTACGCTTGTATTTTATTCCTTTACTAGCATTTTTTTACTTTACCATACAATCAAGTATTGAAATCGTGAATGAAAAAAGTTTTTTTTTTTGCTTAATTTTTTCGAAACATCTCAAAAACGACCAAACTATTTTGATAAAAAAAATTGAGCTAGGACTATATATAACATATATATGTCTTTCTCTTTTTTGAGCCCCCTGTTTGTTTAAGTCTTTCTCGTAAAAAATCTCAAAAACAGAAAAACATATTTTTTGTAATGTTGGAGTAGAAGAGAAGTACCATATAAATATTTTTAATTTTTAAAAATATGTTTTTTATTAAAATGACGATGTGGGAAAGCCAAAGTGGCAATTTTTAGATGATTTTTGTACCTGCCATTATTTAGAAATTGCTTAACTTAAAAAGTCCAAGAGTTTTCTCATTTTGTTCTTATGAACGACGAGTATTTTAGAAGTTATAATTTAAGGAATACTAAGTATGTGATCCGACTCGCAGATTGGCAACTTTTTAAACACAATAAGCAGAAACAGCATCATAATTCTAAAGGCCAATGACGAAATACATTGAATTTAGAAAATATTTTATAATTTTTAAGTATTGATTCATTTTAAAATGACTTTGGGATCGTTTCAATTTAAATTGGAAATTTAGATTACTTCAACACAGATTTGTGAAAATGGTTGCCTATCTGTTAGGCGCTTCAGAAATATTTTATAATCATTACATCATTAGGCTTGAAGAAAAGAAAAAAGAAATATAAATTATTTAATAAGTAATTCATAGACACTTAGTGAGAAGTTTTTATTAACTTTGAGGTATAATTAAAAATTTATTATTTCAGAATGTTTTTTTTTTTTTTTAATTAAAGCCAGTCTCTAAAAGTTATAAGAATAAATGAAATGAAAAATTATATGTTTTGGTTTAATTTCCCAATCGTCCGCGAAAGAGTTTCGAATGTTTGCAAATAACTTATTTCAAGAAAATGAGGCTTTAAGAGGTTTAGAGAGTGATTGCTATTTTTTTATTTTATTTTATTTTTATTTTATTTTATTTTATTTTCGACGGCAAAAAGCCTTAAGAAATTGGTTACATTTAAACACAATATTATACACATACACAGCGGGGGTGGTGTGGGTTTTTGACGTCCAGATCGACTGGGTGTTGCCCACCGAAACAAAATAGAAAAATATAGGGGCAACTCCAGTCTTGTGGATAATATTGCGGAGCGATTTGGCGTCGGGGCGGGCTCGGTCAGGGTCGAGGCCATCACACTCTCGTGGAAGGGAGTATGGTGGCATAAAGCGGTGGAATCCCTCATCGCCCTGGGTATATCCCAAAAAACAATAAACGATTTGACATATAGGGCGATGAGGGGATCTCTCCTTATTTTTTACAATTTCGGCAAAAGAACATATAGAGCGGGTGGCGTATGATTATTTTTTGTGAATAAAAAAAAAAAAAAAAAAAGAAATGTGAAATGTGAGCCAGGATTAATCCTGGCTCTCTCAGCCACCCGAACTGAATCTGAAGCTGAAAGTGTGAAAGATGTGTAAATAAATTTGTCTAATGCTCTTTTGTCTTTGTAAGAGGCGGCCCGCTCCTCGGAGGCACAATAAACAAAATTATATTAGAAACACAGAGAGATATAATAAGTAATATGGTAAGTTAAGCTAAATTGTGTAAATAACAAATAAATGAATTTTGAATTTCAAAGCTTAATCATAAGATAGCGTATTTTCTTTAATTGCTTTAGTCACTCTATTAGGATGAGAAGCCAAATCTATTTCACAAATTCTTAAGGAAAGAGCGTTATAGCAAACACAGAGTCTATAGATTGGATTATTCTCAGCGTGACGCGTGATTGGTACTTTAGGGTAGAAAGGCTGGTTGTGTCTAAGTACATATGTAGAAAATAATTTTCTCTTCACCCGGGGCGCGACCAATTCATATAGATAAAAGGTATTAGTTTGGGTTCAGGGATCAGTAGCTTAGTGGATATAGAAGTTAAAACTCTTATGACAAAGCATTGCACAGTACACATGCAAAGATCCCGGGTTCGAGCCCCGGCTGATCCTTTTGTCTGTAATAAAAATAAACTTTTCTTCGTTCCCTAAATTTAAATTTGTTATTAATTGTCTTTACACGGCCTCGTTGTGGTCGCGCCCCGGGTGAAGAGTCCTATCCTCCTCCCCCTGGATCCCATCTCCTCCCCCATGAAGAAGGAGGCACGATCCTCTGAATTGTCGGGTTTTTTAAGAGGATGAAAATGACGTTCTTATAAATTATTTTATTCGGAATTAGTTGTTTTAATTATGTTTGGGAAGCCTCTCATCAATTCAGCATTAAGTTCTACCAATAAATCTTCAATTATTTTTCTTTTAATTACATAAATAACAATTTAAAAACCACTAATAACATATATAGAGTATGTTCAATGAGGTTTCCGAGGATGGGTTCTATGCTTCTATGTTATTAAACTTTACAAATCCACGAGGAGAAACCTGAAAAACCAGTAATAACATATATACCATATAACACATTTATAAATAAATCTTAAAAAAAAACTTTTAACGTATATATTAAAATTCAAACATTTCGGGAACATTTCTCCCTTTATCAATGTTATTTTAATTTATGAATTGTATTAAAGAAAAAAAAGTTGCTGATTTGATCAAAAAGGGAATGCGTGTCGAGTTGGAGTACTTGTACTCCAGCTCGGCGGGCAATAGAAAGCCAGACATCGTGGCAAAGGATGCGGCGGGGGTGGTGTGGGTTTTGGACGTCCAAATCGTCTCCGCGCTTGCAGGACTGGGTGTTGCCCACCGAAACAAAATAGAAAAATATAGGGGCAACTCCAGTCTGGTAAATAATATTGCGGAGCGATTTGGCGTCGGGGCGGGCTCGGTCAGGGTCGAGGCCATCACATTCTCGTGGAAGGGAGTGTGGTGGCATAAAGCGGTGGAGTCCCTCATCGCCCTGGGTATATCCCAAAAAACAATAAACGATTTGACATATAGGGCGATGAGGGGATCTCTTCTTAATTTTTACACTTTCGGCAGAAGAACATGGAGAGCGGGTGGCGTATGATTATTTTTTGTGAATAAAAAAAAAAAAAAGAAATGTGAAATGTGAGCCAGGATTAATCCTGGCTCTCTCAGCCACCCGCTCTGAATCTGAATAAATTTGTTCTGAAGCCGAAGGTGTGAAGGATTTGTGGGTAAATTTGTGTAATAATCTTGAATTTTCTTGTAAGAGGCGGCCCGCTCCTCGGAGGCCCAATAAATAAAATAATGAGATATACCTAAAGCAATATTATATATATTCAAGCAACTTTTTTTTTTTCATTACCATAAATTAAAATTCCATTGATAAAGGGAGAAATTCTCCCGAAATGAATTTTATTATAATAAACATTTGAAGATTCTTATTAAAAACAATGATAAAATTGTTATTTTCTCTTTATATATGAGAATTGGTCATTTAATATAATAAGATAAGATAATAGTTTATATTTGCAATAATAGGTATTATCTATTGCCTATTATTATTCTAAGTTTATTTCTGAAATAGGGAGAAATGGATTGGATACGACCGTTTTTTTATTTTTGCAATTCAATTCCTCAATGTTTACTTACTTACCCAGGACAATGGCGAGCGTTTTGGTCGCTTTCCGCTCTTTTTTCGCTGAAGATTTCTCCCTCTTCTTTCTGCTCGCCTTGTTTACTTTATAAATAGTAAACCGGGATCCCGACCCAGCAACTTTGCGCTCTTTTTTGGAGTCCCTGACCCCGGGACTCCCAGGGGACGCCTCCGAGGCTGACACCGTTGCCGTCGTTGAAGCGACAGCCACCTCTGAGATCTGGAATAAATATGAAAAACTGTTCATAAGACATTTACTTTTACCAAAGGGAATAAAGAAAAGCCACTATAAATATTGCAGCAAGCTTTGATATATTTATATAAATAATTTGCATAAGCTTTTTTTGGTTTACTTTCTAATAGGAGAAATAAAGAATAAAAAAGTTATTTATTTTTAGATGTTTATCAAATAGTAAACTTTACTAAGATACATTAAAATAATTTTATTTATTTATCTATTTATTTTATCAGGTATTTTAGAGTTCAGGGGACAAATAAGGAGCGGACTTGTGGCTTCTGGCTCTAATCGGACTATATAATATATTTTAAATTTTATTCCAACCTCTTAAAGTTTATTAAATTAAAGGTTTAAAAGTGAAAATAACCCTTTTAGAAATCATCAATTTTATAAGTTATTAAAGAAAGATTATTTTTAGGTTAATGGAAACCTATGTCGGGATAAATTTACGATGGAATTTGAAAAATGTTTGCTTCAAAGTTGAAAAACCACCTGTTGGGAGATTACGAGTGAAGACTGCTGAAAAACCAAGACAAAAAATTTTCTGACATCACAACATTGATGGATTATTATTATTAATTTGAAAACAAAACGGCATTCTAGTCGAAAATCACGATAAGAGTGACATTTCTCCGAGATATATAGAATTAATAATTACATGTAAAATCAAGCGAATTCACCCTTTCTGACATCTAATAACAGAAAGTTAACGTGGATTCAAAATATATTCTTATATAAAAATAATATATTTACTTGCACCTCTGATTTTAGTCAATATAAAACATGAAAACAAAAAAAAAACGAATAAATAAATAAACAGATAAAGAGCGGAGCAGTGTAAAAATCAGTGAAACAAAAATCATATTTGCGTTCGATTTCACCTACAAATTTAAAATCAGATAGAAGTTAAATCAAATATTTCCCCAACGATCATGGGCATAGTTAGTGAGGGGCAAGGGTGAAGTGACCCCTACAAAACTCATTGCTCCCACCCCCCGGAAAAATTGAAACTCAATTATTACGAGTCATCACTTAAGTATTTCTTATTAAATTATTTCGTTACTTCCAAAATTTAAATGTTAACTTCAACTCCTCGAACCCCTCCTTACCTATGTGCCTACACATTATACAGCAAACTATAAATAACCCTTAACAAATTAGACAATGCAATGTTCTTTCAAAATGTGTACCTGAAATATTCTAATTGCTAGAACTCCAAACCATTTGAATATAAAATAGTAAATGTATATATCATTTTAAAGGAAAGTGAATGCTCTACAGCCTCTCTTCTGAGGAATTTTACTATAAAACGAAGGGCTGAGGAACTAGAAACAAAAGTATGACAAAAAACATAGGGAACATTTTATTTGTTTAGACATTCACGATATTCGCGGGCGAATATCTCAAAAAGCATAAGGAATAGAGAAAATCTAAATAGATGCAATCTTGTTGCAAGTTTCATTTTGTTAGAAGTAATTTTTTATCTAAGAGTCACCGTTTTTTAGATAGAAGCAAAAAAACCAAAAAACTGGACATTTCCACCCCTGTCCCAAACCTAAGCCCTGTAGCTAGAAATGGGGACTTTTAGTATTTTTATCTCCAAACACATTCCTTAAGAAAAAAACTCAACCCTCTTCAATTTTTTCTATAACCCATTTGTTTACTTGACTATATTTGTATAAATATAGCACTGTTTGAATTTATTTAATATAATCGTATTATTAATTATTTTATTAATTTATTATATGACATTACCGTTAATATTTTAAAATATATTCCAATGTTGTATGCAGATTGAATCAACTTTATGAATCAGAAACAAATAATAGTATCCTCATGCTGAAAGGCTTGGGCCATTCTCACCATAAAACAGACCAAAGTAATTATAAATGAGAAAGAAAACGATCTTATTTTATCGATTTCATCCTTCTGAAGGTTCACAATACCTTTCTAATATAAGAAAATAGCATTTCAATTAAGAATTTCGTAGTTTAAATATTATTAAAATAGGCAACAGGTTTTATTTTTTCCCTCATTACATATGCAATTAAATGTATTGAAATTTCATATATATGAAATATTTTCTTTTATTTGAATGTAATGGAAGGCAGCCCAGAGGTAGTGAGGAAAGAAAAAATTAACCCATATCAAATAAATTAGACCTTATTTGATATGTGTTAATTTTTTCTTTCCTCACTACCTCTGGGCTGCCTTCCATTAAATTCAATTAAAATTTCTACCAGTCCTTCTCCCGCCAGAGAAAATTTCGTTGCAAAAAAATTTTCTTTTATCTTTTATAGGAAAATTTTTTTATTAGAAAATTTGCATTTTAAGGGGTAGTTATTTGAAGTGTAATTTGAAAAAAATGCTAATAATCCTTTAAAATAATTTTTAAAAATATAAAATTTATAGATAGTATAAAACAATTGATTATTACTAATAATATTCAATTTTGAACAAAATTGATGCAGCATCTTTTGTGAAAACGGAAAAAACCCCGAAAACCATCGAAATAATATGCATTTTGAAAAGCTTCTCCATGTCACAAGTCAAGGTTTCGTTTCATATAAATATCTTCTTTTTTTTTCAAAGTCTATATTTAGTAAGAAAAAAAATCGTTTTTTTGACGGTTCAGACGGTTTTTGACCATTTTTTAAGAAAGAAATTAACCAATTACGTTTAAAATTGAATATTATTATTAATAATTAATTGTTTTATAATATCTAATTAATTTCATATTTTTAAAAATTATTTATGTGATGAGGAAAAAAATAAAACCTTTTTCCATTTCTAGCCAACTCGCTGCCCAAGAGAAGAAGCTGACTGTTTTCATAACATTTAATTTAGACTACGAAATTCTTAAATGAAATGCTATTTTCTTATATTAGAAAGTTACTATGAACATTCAGAAGGATGTATTATTTCGTTTCTTCCAAAATTTGTCAATTCTACTAAAAAGTTAGTTGATCTCTAATCGGATTACCTAAATTGAAATCTTGTGGTGGCTATCAGCTGCCCGGCTGCCCCCCCCCCCTAGGAAAACTCCCTAACTACGCCAATGTCAACGATGTTAATTATTTAAGTAGGACTAAGAAATCCTAAGTATCATTGGTGAAATTTAATTTACCTTAAACGTTGGTACCTTAAGCATAAGTTTTGTTGAAATCTTTCAGCCATTAATAAATTAAACTAAAGTAATGCATTGTTAGCTTGCAGTGAAACATTTATTAATTAAATAATAAATAATTTATTAAATTAAAACATCACAAAACTTTAACCATCTTTAATCAATAAGCAAATAATTAAGGTGACCATTTTTTCTTGAGGCTTCCGAGTAAACTTGATTTTTTTTTGCTATGTTCTACTCATTTTAGACCACATAGAGAGTAGGTACTCAATAATAATATTATTTCATTTTAATAATAAACTTTTTTTGCATCTCTATCACTCGTCAGACAGAGTCTGACAACAAAACACCGAAGATATGACAAGAGTTTCGTGCAGTGCCTATTACTAAATTATCGTCATTTTGTTTTAAAATAGCAAAATTGGAGTATGTAGCTCAGATTTCATTTTCATTAATTATTATTTTATAACTTTCACGAAAAAGTACAGAATCGAAGACAAATCCGGAGACATAAATAAGCAGGGACACAAGTCTAATTTCGAGGACTGTCCCTGGAAATCGGGGACGAATTGAATGGTCACCTTACCCATAATACACAGTTTTAATTTCGTACGAATCTCAAAAATATTGTGCAATTATATTTAATTTATAGTTTAATGTGATATGAAATCAACTTAAAAAAAATTTAATTTTTAATTTTTTTAGGACGCATCCCTTTATACTTACAGATATTTTACCATCCCATATTCTTGACATTTTAGTGTAATTTATTCTCTGAAAATAAAGAGCTTGATTGTATTTTATATATATATATATATATTTTAAGGCAATTAAACAATTTTTGTATAGATTTTCATTTATTTTACTATAAGAACATTATCTCCAAAATGTTTATTAAATGGTTGGATTACGATAAAAATGTACAATGATAATGTATCAAATAAATAATATTTAAACTAGAAAATAAGTAAGAGAGCAATGGAAAATAACATTGTATATTTTAATATATATGTCTTTCGCATTCATTTAACATAATATAAACTTATTGCTTTTCAAGTGAGTTTTTATATTTTATTATTAAAAGAACCCTTCTTTTATTATTCATCAGGGTCTCATAATATAAAGAAGCGAAATTGAAAAATTAGAGTATATTATGAAGGAATTTTAAATTGAATATTTTTTCTAAATGTTTTACTGTTTTGAGCTTTTAAAATTCTCTCTCTCGCTTTATCTTTGTTGCCTTTTTTCTCGTTTGATTTTATAATCAGCGACAGGGATGACTTCTACTTTAACTTTGCCACTCACTAATCACCCATACACTGCTCATTAGATAAGAAGAAGAAGCTATGTTTCTATTATTATACGAGCTTTTCGTGCGTGCCTCAAAGTTCGGCCTCTCGGGCCAAAAAGTTTTCCGTTAAACCAGTAGGTATTATATATTGTGACAAATAAATTTTAATTTTTACTATAAATTGTGAAATACCTACATATACATATTCCCCAATAATTTAAATTAAATGTATTGCAATAGTGATATGTTTTGAGAGAGAAAAAATACATGTTTCCAATTTTGTTATTTTCCAGGATTTATTAGGTATATGTAATTATTCATTCTCGTTGGTTTTTTAGTTTGATACATGGGCGTCCGCAGGAGGGGGAAGGAGGGTGCAAATGCCTCCCCTGGGTTCGAATAAAAAATTCTGAAACAGTCCGTGTGATGTTTAATATACCGATGTGTTTTTGTACTTATGCACTACTCCACTATTGTATTAGTGTATTCTACTTATAAAAAACTCAAAAAATTAAATATTTTAATAAAAATTTAATTAAATAATTATTGGTCTCCAAGTTTTGCCCCCACCCGAAAATTTTTCTGCGAACGCCTCAGTTTGATACATGCGGTGTATTGCGAGGGTTTGCTAATCGCACTAATCTAGGGATTCTTGTAATTAGATTTTAATTTAAGGGAAATAGATAAAATGTTTGTAAATATAAACAGGCGGGTACCTTATTAAGAGCTTCACTAGCTCGGCTGGCCGCTTGTTCGTCGGCGAACCCGGAATCATTGTTCCCATTTGCAGGGACCTGTTGGGCGGCAGGAGCAGTCGTCGACGATGTCGCAGCCGTGGACAGGTTAGCTACCACACTGCAACACAGACCCCTTCACCCGATTGTCACAAAGCACCTAATGCTGTCTTATTAAAGAACCACATCATCTCAATCTGATCTATTAATTGAAATCATAACGATCCTTGAAAAACTTTTTGTGTCCTATAGAGAGCTCTTTAAAGCAACTTTTTCTAACAATTTTCTTTTATTTACATCATATTCTATATTTATTTTATTATATAAAAATAAATAATTACTTTAGTAAACATAATTTAGAGAGAATTAAGCAGAAAAAATTGTGGTTTTGTTTAGTAATTTTGAAATATTTTAAAAACGGCTTTTTGGATTGAACAATATATAATACCCATTTATAATAAATTTCAGCTTTCTTGAATTAAAAATTTAATAATTTAATTTTTAAACAACCCTCTCCTCTTTTCGACTCAGATTGTCTTACTAAAGTAAGGTTAAATGTTCTATATTAAACCGACCAAACAAATAATTATTGATGAATTTAAAAAAGTACTATCTTACTAGAGAGTAAAGTACTTTAAAATTTTACTAAAAACTTTATATAACCTTTTTTAAGGTCCTAGAGGTACTTAAATAGAATATTAAATTTCAACTTCTTATATTTAGAAAAAAAATAAAATTGTACGAGAATAATATGCTAATGTTTTAGGGTCGTCGATATGTACCAAAAACTAATCAGCACTTCATTTTGTTAAAGTAATGGTACGTTTTCAATTTCATTTCAATCGGTTGAATGGTGAGGTGTGGAAAAAATCGTTGACGAAAAAAGGAATCCATACATAGTATACCTACATCCCCTCGGGGTTAATGAAAAAAACGCACTTTTTGGGCCCTGGGTGAGATCCCATGTAATTTTTGGCAAAATCCTCAGTTCCTCAAATTCAACCTGAATGAATACTACAATTTGTGACTTTGGTTGAGTCCATAGGTTCTGTAGTCTTTATTTGAGAACCCTATAAAGCCCCGCTTGGCACGAGACAGATTACAACACTTTAACTATGCTTTGCTATGGATAAAATAAAAATACATTTTTTTCTGCAATTACATATCGTCGCCATAGAGTGTAAACCTGCTAACTCACAACAAGGAAATTTTACAGGGCAGAGAAAAAAACAAACAAAATTTAATATTGTTGTTATGGAAAGAAACTATTTTTCACATTTTTTTTCGACAACTTACGTGCGTAATTTTAAGTAGCAGTTTTACTTGGACGATGCTTCATCTCTTTTTCTTTCGAACGGTATTAATATGTCATATATGAAAAAAAATGGATTTAGCAGGTTTACACTCTAAGGCGACGATATATCTATTTGATTCTTCAAAGCAATTCAATTAAGAGAGGGGTCACCTAAGGTGCTATTCCCCAACGACTGCCCACCGTGGCGGGCGGCAGACGACTACGGCTTTCACATAAAACAAGAGAACATATTTTTTGGAACTGCTCAGCAGTCGACGATGGGCAGTAATTGCGGAGAAATTCCAACGAAATAAGTTCCCTTGCTTTATGTAAAAGTCGACTGCCCACAGTTGACTGACTACCGAAACGCAGTCACAGCGAAATAGCACTTTTATATGGTAATGGTAAAGTTAGGACAGATTTTTTATATTACTGACATTTTAGTAATTAAGATAATTATTTTGGAATTAAAAGCACATTTTTATATATAATATATGAAAAAATAAATTACAATTGCTTTGAGCACACTATTTCTTCTTTATTCAAATTATAACAAAACTAATAATCCAAATGTTTGAAATTAATATTCTTTTTTCAATTTAAAAGAAAAAAAATATTACAAATTGGCATAGATACAATTTCAATTTAAAAATAATAATCCTAATCATTATAATAATTTTTTGGTAATTAAAACTGACATTTGTTAAAAAAAATTAATTATATCTGTATGATTTTTTCTCCCATCTCTAATAATTATCATCTTTCCGATGGTATATGAAAGAATTTGAAATATATGGTCACTAATTTTGATTTTTCTTAGTATCGTAATAGACTGTCCTTGACTCATTTTTAGCCCCCAATCTTAAGTTAATTATGAGTAAATCTGAATAATTAAATAAATAAACATCTCATTTTGTTTCGTTTTAGTTCCGTAGTAACTAGGAATCTTTTTACCTAGAGTTTCATCCTCGCCTACGTCTGCTCCCACAATTTACCACTTATTTAGATAAAATTTCATACCAGCTTTTGAAATTTATCTTAAAAATTCCTTAAAGAACTTTCAAGAAATGTGATTAGGTCCGATAACACAGGTTTATTTGTTTTGTTTATTGGGTATAGCATGTGTTAGAATCCACACAATTAAGTCAAAGGTTTATAAAAATCTGATCCCTACATAGAAGACATAATTTAATAATAGTATCGTAAATTGGTAGAAAGCTAGAAGGGCCAAAAAGCCAAAAAAAGTCACAGGTTTACAGAATACAAATTATTTTAGTTGCTATAAGATAATTAGTTGGACAGCTGAAAACTACAAAACCTCAGGTTTCACTTGCGCGAGTATTTTATAAATAATTTCATGGTAAAGTGTTAATTCATTTACAAACATATTCAACTCAACATCATTTCGCGGTCAAATTAGAATCAAACCAAATTTTTTGTTATTTCTTTTACACCTATGATTTCTAGAGATTGGATTTGCCTTTCTACTTCCTTAACAAACTTATTCTTCAAAGACCTGACTCTTCACCAGTACTATTTTTATCATATTTTACAGATTTTTCATCTTGTTCCATACT
The DNA here is from genome assembly GCA_024734495.1 of Forficula auricularia. NCBI lineage: Eukaryota > Metazoa > Arthropoda > Insecta > Dermaptera > Forficulidae > Forficula > Forficula auricularia. Next base: position 34,039,763 of record JALMQS010000225.1, on the reverse strand, counting down.
CATTTTCGAGCGTTGTCCTCGTAATTTTCCATGTAAGTTAATTATTCAATGGGGTCGTTTTCCATTCCTTTTATTGTAATATTTGAAAAACAAATTTTAAGATAAAAATAGAAAAAAATTATTTTAGGCTGATAGAAATGGCATAAAAAACGACGACAAAGTACATTCACCACGGAGAATTTTTCATAATTGGCAATTAGGAATATCCTTGAAATTGACTATGGACCTTCAGAAAGTTGTTTCTGCCTGTTTTTTTTTGTTTCTATGGCATCTGCATAATTATCTATTCGAAAACTCAAGAAACAAACAATCAAATATATTAGGTATATATATTTGAATCTGTTATTTAAAAAAAAATATTACTAAAATTCTCTTTTTGAATTCTCAAAAATAAAAAGTTTAATTTTTAAAATCAATTTTAAAAACTAAACTAAAAAATAAAGAATTAAAAATGAACAGGACAAAACCAGAATTCTATTTATCAAAACATAATTCCTCTTTTTTTGTTCTTGCTTCCCATTAAAGATCTAACCTACATATTATAATGCCATAGACTAGAATCGCGAACGTTTTTACATAAGAGCAATTCTCGAAAGCTCAACATCGCTGACAAATTATACAATAAATCCAACTCAGTTATCGTTCCCTATGACTTATGACTATGTCTAGAACACTGTTTCCAAATCTGTGAAATCGTATGAATGTTTAACTAAATTTAACTGTCTGGTGCGTAATATTTGAATGTATAATGTGTAATTTTCGAGGAACCCTTAACATGTGGTCATAGAACATCTGTTGGGAATCACTGTACTTGGGACTGGAACTGTCTTTCTTGCGACCTACAAGCTTCATCTGTTGAAGATCCGCATACACACGTGACATTGATTCCAATCCATCTGAAATTGTATCTTCTTCTCCTTCTTTTCTCAATAAATGTTTTTTTCTGGCCTAAGGGGCCCACATTCTCACATCAATATTAAAATAAAAAATAACCTGCATGAAAATTGTGACCTCAGATGAATATAGATCTCAACATAGTCAATCTTTATTAAAAGGGCACTCACAACTCATTCATTTTGGATACTACAGTCCAATCAGTTAAGGGATGCGTTTTCAATTCTTGTTTCACTTTTTGTATTTTTACCATCTTCTTACCTCTATTTTTCTTATGTCTTGAATGTTTGTTTTTTCATCCTCTCTTATGTCGGAGACATCTCAACTGTGTTTGATTGAAAAGGGAGTGATTCACTCGCTGTTGATGTTATTAAATTATGTGTTGTATTATTTTTATGGGAGAAAAGAGTTAGTTTCCTCGATAACTTTCCGTTAATAGATCTCAGGAGGAATGAATTCACTGTTACATTAAATGTAATTTTTAGCTCCATATATTATATCTCCAAGAGTTGTCACGTTTATCGTGATTTTGGCAAATAATGTATTTAAGTTAATAAATAAAAGTTTTTTCATAAGGATAAATAAATGAGGTTGTCCTCTGCAAATAAACATATAGTTATATAATGAATATATATATTAAACTCTCGTTTATCCGCGGGGGGATGATCCACTTTGGGGCTAATTCATGGCCTTTCTGGAATACATGAGCTTGCTATAGCAGTATTAAACAACAATATTATCTTTCTTTGCACCTATACCTAATGATCCCAATATATGTAAGCTGTGCCTCAAACGTTTCGTTAATCAATATTTTGTTATTACTTTCGGTTTTTAAATTTTCTTTCGTCTATTCTGCAAGCTACACCTTCATTGTTGTTCTTGTTTTATTTCTCGATCATTTCATTTATATTAATTCATTTTTATTAATTTTTAAGCACAGTTTTTTTAACCTCGGCAAAATTCCTCCAAGGACAAGGCTCTTTAATTTATGCGAACAGTAGGAAGTCATTCCGAACTATTAAATTTTAGCTAAAACTAGCGGAGAAGCCCGCCTTTGGCGGGCGTCTCCGCTAGCCAGAGAACTACGCCCCTTGGCTCCTCCTCGCCCCAACCCATCTCCGCACCCACCCTGCACCCCACTTAGCACCCCCCTTCTCTGTTCCCCAACCCCCACAACCCATTCCACCTCCGCTCCCACCCGGACCGCACCCCGCACCCACTCGGGCCCCCTGCACCACACCTCCGCACCCAACCCCGTACCACACCCAGTTTTTGCATTTCTAGCTCCCTAGAGGCCCACAGATTATGTATATAAAATTTGGTTCAGTTTGGTCCAAAGCCAAGAAAGATACGAAGCCTTTTGTGTTTAGGACAACAAAATCAAAAATTCCCCATTTTTCAGTTCAGGGGTCAAATTTCAAAAAAATAAAAAACTTTCCCGAGATTTAGCATTAATAAACGTATGTACCAAATTTGAATGTTAAAACTTAAAAACTCGAGGAGATAGAGCACTTTTAAAATTTCAAAAATTTACCCCAAAATGACTATATCTCCCTTCCGGGGACAAAAAGAACAAAATACTCAGATATGTTTTTTGTATTTCAATGCTTCACCTTTCTAAACTAAACCCATATCGATATCTTTACTGGTTTAAGAGATCTTGAAAAACTCTGAAAACACATTTTGGGGCCCTTTCCCCCCTTCAGGGTTCGAATTTCAAAAAATCCATTCTTAGCACACCCATAAATCGTTGAAATAATATACACTCTAAATTTCATCTTTCTATGTCAAGCGGTTTAGGCTGTGCGTTGATTATGAAACATCACCTTCTCTTTTTATTAACCGACTTCAAAAAAGGAGGAGTTTCTCAATTCGACTGATTTTTTTTTTTTTTTTATTTATATTAAGATTAATAATGGGGAGTCGGGTAGCTCAGTCAGCTAACGCACTGGCTTCGCTTCGGCATCGATTGATTATGACGATGTTGACGTGGGGGTCCGGGATTCGATCCTAGCTGGCAAATAAAAATTTCTACCGGCTGAAAACTTGGCTCCTCACAAACCCTACTAACACTCACTTATGTGCTGTCTAAATGGGCTTTGTTCCCGGTGACATTAAATAAAAAAAAAAAAAAAAAGATTAAGAATAGCCAAATCACCACCCAGATAAAACGTGTGCCTTGCGCCTAGTTCGAATATTTACAAAAATATAGTATTTGCTTATAAAAATAATATCATAAACATTTATTTTCCCATGGGGAAGCGGAAAAGTCTTTATTTTTGAATTTTTACATTTTTGAACCAAAAATTCTTATACTAGAAACCTGAAAACCTTGTCAGTTCAAACATTTTGACATCAGAATAAACTTTCTACGATTTTCCGTTTCGGATTCATCAAGAGTCTTGGAATAAGTTTTATTTTCAAAATTAAAAAAAAAAAAAAATCGGGCACTCCTCCCCCTGCCCCCCTCTCTCCAAAAAATCCCGATTTCCTACCTATTATTTTCGTCCATCTCCCGTGTGTTGATTATATTTCATTTCGTTAATAAAAAATGAATATAAATTCCCAGTGAAAAATTATTTATCGAAATTCAAGGAACTTGATAAAAGGCTGGCTGGTCTCTTTGCTTTCCTTCAAGGCTCAGCTGAAGCCAGGCAAACAGAGCGGGGAGAGCAAGGGCCTTGGGGCCAGCCAGCCAGCCAGCCAAAGGTAGGATAAACGACATAATATGTAGGGTTGTAGGGTGTACTTCCTAGTTTACTAACACTTACTTTCTCTTGTCCTAACTCCTAACTGCTTGTTTATTTAATTGATTAGATATTATAAATTAATATAGATTGAATTTATTTTTATGAACATCCCTTCATCCCCTTAAGGGGTGACTACCCCTAGTTTAGCTTTCCACTCAAGTGGATGATATCTCTCAGATTATGGGACAACTTCAATGCGCTAAGCACAAAAATGGATTGAATTTATTTTTATGAACATCCCTTCATCCCCTGAAGGGGTGACTACCCCTAATTTAGCTTTCCGCTCAAGTGGATGATATCTCTCAGATTCTGGGACTATTTCAATGCGCTAGCAATAAAAATGGATTTAATTTATTTTTATGAACATCCCTTCATCTCCTAAAGGGGTGACTACCCCTAATTTACCTTTCCACTCAAGTGGATGATATCTCTCAGATTCTGGGACTATTTCAATGCGCTAAGCACAAAAATGGATTGGATTTATTTTTATGAACATCCCTTCATTCCCTAAAGGGGTACCTAATTTACCTTTCCACTCAAGTGGATGATATCTCTCAGATTATGGGACAATTTCAATGCGCTAAGCACAAAAATGGATTGGATTTATTTTTATGAACATCCCTTCATCCCCTAAAGGGGTACCTAATTTACCTTTCCTTACTGGATGATATCTAGCAGATTATGGGACAATTTCAATGCGCTAAGCACAAAAATGGATTGAGTTTATTTTTATGAACATCCCTTCATCCTCTGAAGAGGTGACTACCCCTAATTTAGCTTTCCGCTCAAGTGGATGATATCTCTCAGATTCTGGGACTATTTCAATGCGCTAGGCATAAAAATGGATTTAATTTATTTTTATGAACATCCCTTCATCTCCTAAAGTGGTGACTACTCCTAATTTAGCTTGCCATTCAAGTGGATGATATCTCGAAGATTTTTTTTCAAAAAGAAACAATTAATTTTAGTTAAAATGCCGATGATGTTAATATTTAGGAAGTTTACGTATATTCCATCTGAAAGATTTGAAATATCATGGAATTATACCTTCTATTTAACACATTCGCTAAATATATATTTTTTTTTAATTCTAACCTTAATTTGAATACCTATACGTTCATAATCTATTAATAAATCAATAAAATTCTTTATTTTTAAAAAATTAATATTTCTTTAATAACTATTGTGATTTCAATTCCAATAACAAATAATAATATGAATCATTCTAGAAATAAGAGTGAATCAGATGGAACTCACGCCGTCTCTTCAACGACAGTGGCGAGGATAAATTGCGGCGCCTTATCGTTAGTGATGACATGACAGTCCTCCGAGCCCGGAGAACGATCCCCGTCACGATCCATTTCCTCCTCGTCTTCCTAAAATGAATAATAGCCACACTAAGAATAAATCATATAAAAGAAAAATCTAATTAGCTATAAAAGAGGCTAGAAAACAGCACCTTTTATATAATATAGAAGACTATGCATTTTATCTGGTATTTTAAAGAAACGTAAGACCACAAGCAGGAGTCTTTATTGATATTTTATCTTAAAGATATACTATATTTTATGCTTCTGAATCCGAAAATATTTTTTTTGCCTATCTGAATAATTCAATCAAACATATTTTTTACAATAATATAATATCTCTCAATGACAGACAATATTTTTGATTGAAAAATATAAAAATCTAATTGCCCTGATACGGAAATCAAACATATCTAATAAAATCTGCCTTTAATTGATATCTCTGTGAAAAAATAAAACGACCACCCTGGTAATGTCGCTACAATGTCTGTCTGTCTGTTAGAGCAATGCAGTTCGTAAATTAAATAAGAATAACTTGTTTAGATGTTATATGCAATGATTTCCTCTCAAATTCAAATTCATATTAAAATTTTAATCGAATTTCTATTTTGACGAGGTTCGAATTTTATTATTTCTTTTATTATAGATTGTGAGATATCCCTGTAAAGATCTCTTTAAGAAGAAAGAGGTTTAAATTTATTTCGATCTAAAATGAGGATGTGGGAGAGCTCTAAATTGACTATTTTTAGATGATTTTGCACCTTTCCCGCGACTTATAACCTTCAGCTATTTAAGACCCGTATCCACAGATACCTTCGACCCCCGCCCAACCCATAAAATTCTTTCTTCTTCTTTTCACGATGGAGGGGCCAACCCAGGCCTTTAGGGGTTGCACCTTTTTGGTGTAACTCCTTATCTCATCATTATCATAAAAAAACCTGTCGGCGTTTAGAATGGCTTAACTTGAAATGATAAAATTTTTTTTATAAAATGTAAGGTATCCTCGGTATGCAATCCGACTCGCAACTAGGCAGCTTATTTCATTTTATAATTTTTTGTGGCTATTCCAAGACGGATTCGAAGCTTGAATTTTGAAAAAATACTTTTTTTTATAAGTTTCAAGAACTCACTTGTTTTTAATTAAAATATAGAAATCTTTAGCATCCAAAAGATAATGATAACTAGTCTAAATTTCATATATTAAAATTATTAGGTAGATTTTTATTTAATTAACTTTACTTTTATTCTTTCTCATTTTCCTTGTTTCTCTCTTCACTTGTTTAATAATTCTATTTGCACCCCGAGAGTGATCTATAAAAGTGAGTTATACATTTTAGTGACCTATTTTATCAGAATTAATATTCCTGGTTCAATTTTACTCGAGGGAGATTTTACTTAATAATTTTTACATTTATATATATATATTTGAATTGAGTTTTGGGTTTCGAAGGCCGCTTTATTAGGTAGTGTTAAAAAGCGAGGCGGAAAGTGAGTTCCGGATTCTAGAAGTCATAGGAATAAACGAGTTGACATTTATTCGATTTCTAATTTGATAGGGTTGGAGATGCAGTCCCTTTGGATCTCGAAAGACCCTTGTATTACCGAAGAGAAGTAGAAATCGATTAACCGAAAGGGTGGAGGCGTACGTGTGCGTGCACCCGGGTTTTGAAGGTTTGACGGTTATATAAGTGTAGGAAAAGACGGAGGCCGTGAGAGAGTTCCACTTCCTTGTAATATTTGGGACAAACTTAATGAATGAAGAGGTCCGGCACTTTTCTAATTTAACCGCGAAAGGATGTTGGGAATCGGCAAATCGCGCGCTATGCGCAAAGCATATTTATTTGCGGGAATTGCTGACTTTAACTCATCAGAGCACATAGCGTGATATATCTATAAAATAGGAAAAGCGCGGAAACACTAGTCACGTCAGGATATTGTGTTATCTATTCCCACGCTGAGAGAGTTACAGACTCAGCATTTATCTAGTATATAAAGACGGATGTCCAGTGGGAACATTAAGGCTTGTCTTAGGCTCGTTTTGATCACATTCGACTTGAGACCTCCAATCTCCAAGTATAACCTGTTGTATATTAAATTCTACTTAATAAAACCAATTTATTCAAAATTCATATCGTTTTTTTTTTTAAATCTACGATACCGAAGAATAAAATTGGCGCAGTCGGTAGGATAAAAACCCAAAAACCCCGGATTTCGGTAGGCCAAAACCTAAAATTTCGAAAGCCACTTTGGGAATCGCCCGACGTCCGTGTCGCAGTGCCAACGGACGGTCAGCTCTTAAGCTGTTTACTAGCGAAAAACCTATCATCGCCTTGCCACGACAACCCGTTGACAACCGTCAGCCAACCGCCAACCAAATTGGAGCGATAGGAAGCCACCAGCCTTAACGAGGAGTGGACTTCGAGCTGCGGGACATCACACAAATACTGAGGAAGATACAGCCGAAACTTCCCAAGGGCGCAGTCAGCATCGTCAGCGGAGAATACAACACAAAGGTTAGAAACGAACAGACATCCTTCCGGTCAACCGTACTGTTACACGGCCCATAAATTGAACGTTAAAACTAAATAAATAAATAAAATAATAAAATAATTGTGAAAGTTAAATAATAATACAAATAAATGTTAAATAAAGAAATAAATAAAGGTTAATGCATGAAAAGTGAATAAATAATTGTTAAATAAATAAATAAAATAATGAAATAATTGTGAAAGTTAAGCAAAGTAATAATACAAATAAATAAATAAAGGTTAATGCATGAAATAAAATAATTGTGAAAGTCAAACAAAGTAATAATACAAGTAAATGAATAAAGTTAATGCATGAGTTGAAACAAATAAAAAAAAAAAAAAATAATAATATTATAAATAAAATAATACTAATATAAAATAAATATTGTTTGAGGAAGACTTGACAGATTTAAATAATAAATAATTAAAAAGAATAAACAATGGCTACATTATCCCATTCCGAACTTTTAAAATTGATTCCTAAATATAACGGTTCCCCTGAATTATTGGAGGAATTTATTGAAAATACTGAGGCGATAGTAAGAAATTTTAGTGAAGTCCCTATTGATCAACAAAATTTAATTTTATTACATATCAAGAATCAAATAATAGGAGAAGCTAGACATAAAATATTAGGCCATCATGTCAGAAATTGGGATGAATTAGTAATCTTATTAAGAAACTTATTCAAATCGCCAAAGAATGAAAATACAATTAAAGTAGAATTATTTTCCCTAACGAATAAAAATCTAGGTATTGAGAAAAATTATGTAGAAATAAACAAATTAATGACCCAGTATAATTCCCGAATAAACGCTAGAAATATTGAAACAGATATTAAAACCGAATTAATTAAAGAATTTTCTAAAGATGCCACACAAATTTTTATAAAAACATTAAAGGAACCCACAGCAAGCCAGGTTTTAGCACAAAATCTAGGTTCAGTATACGAGGTTTATGAGTACATTCTCAATAGAACGAATGCACTAACAGTTGAGGGCAAACCAAAAATAAATAATAATAATTATAATAATACAAATTACAGAAATTTTCAACCTAGGAATTTTCAACCTAGACAGAATTTTCAACCCAGACCCCATTTCCAAAATTATCAAAATGGTTATCAAAACTCTAATAATTATAGAAATCATAATAATTACAGGCCCCCACGTCCACAATATTTTAATCAAACCCCAATGTCCACACAGACAATTCAGAATCAATCAGGTCAGGAAAGAAGAGAAAATCATTTTTTAGGAAGAGGCCCCCGAGAGAACGAACTCACATAACACCCCAAATTAATTATAATAATTTCGAATATAGGGACAGTATAAATGAAAAATCATCGTTACCATATTTAGAGTGGATGAATTTAAAAGTTTTAATAGATACAGGATCTACTGTAAACTTAATAAAACCAGAGATAGCTAATTTATATACAAAGTTTAAAGAGGATAATTTTATAAAATCTATTAATGGGTCCAGGAAAATAACAGAATACACATATGTAAAATTTTTAGGAAAGGAATATATAAAAACATTAATAATTGATTTTCATAAGGACTTCGATATTTTAATAGGGTTAGACGCAATCAAAAAATTAGAATTTGCGTGGAATTTTAAGGATGACGAAATTACATACGAGAATAAGAAATATAAAGTCAAATATCATATTAACGAGTTAGATAAGAAATTTTCCCACAAAAGTGATGATACGAGCAGTGATTCACTTAGTAGCCTAGACAAAGAGGAAATAGTAGACGATATTGTAACAGAGCCCACAGATGTTAAAAAGAAATATGAACCCTTAGATAGAGGCGAGGATAGCGAAAATAAAGATAACAAACCATGGGAAAAATTAAAGAGTAAGATTAATATTGAAAATAAGGTCAATAAACCTGAGATAAATAATAGAATAATTAATAAAAAATACGTAGGTAAGGAAAAGAATGTTAGCCAGTTAGTGAAAGCAAGAAATCAGATGTTAAGGGATGAAAAACTAATTCATCAACCCACACACCAAAGAGTAAAAATTAAAAATAGGAAAGATATTAAAAATACCCCAAAGATAGGTAATTTATGTCAGTATTCACATAGGGTAAAAGATGGAAAAAATTCAGAGGGTAAGGTGTCAATGGACGACCAAACAATAAACAGTTTGGGACCGAATTTAAAATGCGAAATAAATATGAATGAAAAATATTGTACAATGGAAATTAATAAACTAGTAAATAATTTGTTAAATAGATACAGTCATTTAATATATTCAGAGGACACCCCACTAACGCACACACACGCAATTAAACATAAAATTAGAACTACCCACGAGAACCCCACTTATACAAAAAATTATAAATACCCCATAATTTATCAAGGAGAAGTAAAAAGACAAATAAAAGAAATGTTAAAAAATAATATTATTAGAGCCAGTACGAGTCCATATAATTCCCCAATTTGGGTTGTACCAAAGAAAAATGGAAAAGTTAGAATAGTATTAGATTTGAGGAAAATAAATGAATGTACTATTGAAGATAAATACCCAATACCTAATATAAACGATATGTTAACAAAATTCGTAAATCAGAAATATTTTACAACCCTTGACCTCACATCAGGTTATCACCAGGTGCAAATGGACGAAGAGTCGATAGAAAAAACAGCATTTACTATAGAAAACGGGCATTACGAATTCCTTAGAATGCCCTTCGGATTGAAAAATGCCCCCGCGACATTTCAAAGATTAATGAATAATATTTTGGAAGAATTAATTGATGAAAATATTTGTTTGGTATATCTAGATGATATTATTATTATGGGTCAAACTTTAGAAGAACATATACATAATATTGAAAAGGTTTTTAAAGCATTGGATAAATATAATTTAAAAATATCAGATACAAAATGTGACTTTGTGAAAAAGGAAATAGAATTTTTAGGACACTTAGTAACAGACAAAGGAATCAAACCCCTAGCTAAAAAGGTAGAGGTAATAAATAATTATCCTATCCCTAAAACGCGAACAGAAATTAAACAATTCACGGGCGCGATAGGCTTTTACCGCAAATTTATACCCGGATTCTCGCAAATAGTTAAACCATTGAATAATTACTTAAAAAAAAGGAGCGATCATAGATATTAAAAATAAAGATTATATTAAGGCTTTTGAAGAATGCAAAAGATTAATTAGTAATCCCCCGATACTAATTTATCCAGATTTAAACAAACCATTAGAATTGACCACAGACGCATCAAATTTTGCGCTAGGAGCAGTGTTAAGTCAAGATCAAAAACCAATATCTTATATTTCGAGAACTCTAACAAAAGCAGAACAAAACTATACTACTACCGAACGCGAGCTACTTTCGGTACTTTGGAGTTGCTATTATCATCATAATTATCTATATGGAAGAAAATTTATAATTTATACAGATCACAAACCCCTTGAGTGGTTATTTAATTTAAAAGATGCAAATTCAAGATTAATGCGTTGGAGAATTAAGTTACAAAATTACGATTACGATATAAAATATATAAAGGGAAAATCAAATGTAGTGGCGGATGCCTTAAGCAGGATAGCACCCGAACACGAAATACATATAAAAGAAAATCGATAAAATATTAAATAATGATTTAGAATCTATTTTAGCTAGAGGAAGTCAATTAATATAAAAAAAAAAATTAGAAATAATAAAATAACTTCAAGTCGATAGATTAAAAGACCACGTTTATTTCAGAGAGAGAGAACAAATAATATTACTGACCCAGTTGATAACGCGATGAGGTAATGAAATCTAAGATTTAAGTCAAGGATAATCAAAGCGAGAGATACAAAGCGTAAGAATATATTTAATGATAGCTACTATAGATTAATCAAGTATGAATAATTTAATTAGTTAGCAATATAGCAGTTTAAAATATATAATAAATAACGAGCACAAATAATTATCTAAAAGTAAACAATTTAAGGAAATAGAATGATAAACAGTTAATTTTATAGGTATAAATGAAAAGATTTTTGGGATACCAAGGATGAATTTTAATAGAGATTTGAAAAACCTAATTGATAATTATAAAATAAAAATAAAATAGTAATCAAATTCGAGAATTTTGGGAAGCCACACAGTTCGTGAAACCCATTTGTGAAATTGAGAATGAACTCGTAGACATAATAAAAAAAATACCCGAATATATAAATACGAATGCATCAGTGATTCAATTCATTCCTTTACCAATGTTTCATAATAAATAAAAATTAAATAATGAATTAAGAAACTGTAGAAATTGTTTATTCTCGAAATAAAAAGATTTACTATTGTAAAATAAAATAATTATCTTTTTAAGAATATAAAAAGAAATTTTTTTTCAGAATAACTAATACCAAGTGAAATAATATAATTATTTTATAAAAATATAAAAAAAATATATATCCATGTAATATGTATCAAATGAATTAATACGATTGTCTATTAAAAATTTATTAAAATAACCATATTGTATATTGAATAAAATAAAATAATTATTTGTTAAGATATCTATATCAAATAAAATAGTATAATTACCTATAAATGTTTGTCAAAATATTTTATATATATATATATGGTAAAGTGAAAAATAAAGTGAAAAGTGAAATATTAGTGATTAATTTTAATGATTTGAAAATAAAGCAAATAGACGAAGTGGATTTGAATTTATGGCCTAACCATAAAAATCAATATATAATAATAATAATCATAATTATAATAATATTGTTAATTATATTATACTTATTAAATAAATATAAAATGAAAATTGCTGATATAATAAAATGTAATAAATTAAGAAATAATATGGATATTAATGATTGAAATTTAAATGATTGTAATATAATTGATATAAATGTAATGATTCAAATGTAAACTCGATATTTTAAAATTGTGAAGAAATTTCATAAAATAATGAAATTTCTCCCCGGAGGAAGGAGGAGTCACGTCAGGATATTGTGTTATCTATTCCCACGCTGAGAGAGTTACAGACTCAGCATTTATCTAGTATATAAAGACGGATGTCCAGTGGGAACATTAAGGCTTGTCTTAGGCTCGTTTTGATCACATTCGACTTGAGACCTCCAATCTCCAAGTATAACCTGTTGTATATTAAATTCTACTTAATAAAACCAATTTATTCAAAATTCATATCGTTTTTTTTTTTAAATCTACGATACCGAAGAATAAAATTCACTTCTTCAATAAGCTAGTGAGTTGAGGTAGGCGGTAAAGCCTAGTTCACATTAGTCAAGTAAACGGTAAAGTAAAGAGGCGAGTTTAAAAAACCATGTACAGCTCGACTAGTGTAAACAGTTGGTCAAGTAAAAAGTCGAGTAAATGGGCGAATACTGGGCGAGTCGAGTGGCCGAGAGGAGAGTATAGTAATTCGCCCACTCGTCCACCGAGAGAAGCCATTTTGACACAAAATAATATAATGAACATCTTGACACGGCACAGACTAAATATTTTACCACTTCACACAACCTATATTTCACCAATTTCAAGCAACATACAACAAAGCTACTCGTCGTCATCAGTTTTGCCTTCCCCATCACCATGTACTTCCAATTTGAGTAATACATACTTTAATGAACAGGATACTGATGCAGTAATGATTTCCAATCTTATATCGGAAGCATGGGAAACAACTTCATAAGCAGGAAGGAATTTATTTTGGTCATTACTCTTACACATTCTGTACTCCTTAACGTCCTCAGTTGCAAGTTCCTTGAGAAAAAGTGCAGAGGCACCTAATTGGCCTCTTCTTCCTATCAAGCCACGTAACCACAACCTTTTTCTTCTGTTTTTTCCTCTTCATCATGTACTTGATCCAATAAAACATTAAACACTTTTGATAAACAATTTTTAAGCCAACGACGATGAACAGCACACGCCATTTCTTCTAAAGTCATACTAACACCAGCACCGTGTAAATACCTCCACAAAAATCGAGGGCGAGTCGAGTACTGGGCTCAGTTCACTAGGCCGTGCTATGTGACTAATGTGAACTAGGCTTAAGGGTCGGATCGTTAAGTGCGAATTGATTCTTGTATGAGCAAGTTGAGTGGGCGGAATTAGCGTATGAGTCTGGAAAAAAGGCAAGCTTACTTACAATAGCTTTTGCTGCAGAAGTAATTTGATCACTGCAAGAGATATTGAACTAAGAATATGGATATACGAGTATATCGCAAAAACCCAATGAGTTAGAATCAAAGAAAATGTCTGAAAGATTTCTAACTTTTTAGCACAATAATGTTCACAAAATTTCATTATTGAGTAATCACTGCTGGATAGAAAAAAAATATATATGAAATGATTAAGATGATGGATGATTTTTAGTTTTAGCTAGAAGGGTTAGTTAGAAGGATATTCGCCGGGCTTGGATGGGAGATGATCTTCAGAGATTAAAATCTCTTTTGGCGGCGTAAAGCCAGAAAATGCTATTTTAAAATACGAATTTGCACAAAATTTGCAGTAGAAAATATGCTTTAAATAAAATATTGGCACAAGGCCCGCATTTATTGTCTTTTCATTACACAACGTGTATACAATTACTTCTTCGCTTCCGAGCCATGACATAGACACAACCCGCCTCTTTACCAAATCGTTCCCAGGTAATCAATCACCTCGGAGAGTTGTCTCCTTCAATGAGATTCAACAACTGACTTTGCGTCGAGGGGCTAGCTGCCTTTATAAACCTGGCGGTCCAAATTAGCACTTAAACTGATTGATTAATTGGTGGCGGTTTGCTGGTGACGGATGCGTAAATGTTCGCGCGCGCGGCCTCTGATTATAAAAGGGTCGTGTCCTCGCCGCTCACCTGTCAGTTGATCGGAAGATTCTGACCGGTGAGCATCAAGCAAGCGCCTTTCTCAAGGCGAAAATGAATCTTTATTTTTTAAAAAGCATTTTACATTGAAAGGAGTAGAGAATAAAATCCTACAAATATGTTAATAGATTTTATAGTAGGACTCAATTATCTTTTTTTTGAGATTTATTCAGAAGTCAAGTGGCTAAAAAATCAGGGACAATCATGGTTAAATTATACTTGCAAAATATATCTATCATTTGAAACACAAAAGTTAACCTAAAGGTCATTTTGACAAGTGAAATAGAATTAAGATTGTTTGAAAAATCATGAGATTGTTTTCTACTGAATTCGAATTGTTTATATATATATATATATATATATATATATATATATATATATATATATAAATTAATATTATATCATGAAATATTTTTATTTCTTTTTTTAACATATTCCATTAATTTTAAGTGAGCTAAATTAATTCTACCTGCAGCGCATATTTTAATTAATGTTTAATATAGAATAGATAATAAACTAGCTTCTGTTTTTCTTAATATTTCTATGAATTGAGGGTGTTCATTATTTTTAATATTCTTGAGATAAATTATTTAATAAATATCGTCCAAAGAAAAAAATGCGCAAGATGCTTTGCAATTAACTTTTATACAAGAAGAAAAAGAGCATATAAAAAGTAAATATAATTTTGAGCCTGAAGGGGGATGAGTTTATAAAACATTCGACGTAGAGCCAAGTTCATTTAATTAATTAACCATGGTGCTAAAGACAAAGAGAGATACAATTAAATAGAACCGATGATCCATCTGACAAACACAGTTACAAAAAAATAAAAAAATAAACTCTGTTCATTAAAAAAAAAAACACAAATTGTTTTCTGTAATTGACATGTATCTTTAAACAAAACCAACAAACTACAACTGAACTGCATGCTGAATTATTTATCCAAGAATCAAAGAAAATAAATTAAAAAAAAAATTAAATTAATAAAATTGAAAAAAAAAATTATCATCCAAGATGTTTAGATGTTGCTTTATACATATATATTTTTTGTTTCTCAAAACTTGCTACTGAGATTATTTGTTATCGAAAAAATAACAAAAACTCGTTAAAACAGTGATTATAGACGGCTAAAGAAACTTTTTATAAATTTTTCTTTTTTAGAAAAAATAGTAAAAAGCCGGGTTTAAACGTTTGCATTATACAACAAAAATGTTTAATGGAGTCAATTGGATACACACTGAGAAGGATAAATTTAAAATTAATATTTTTTTATGTTGATGACTAAAATCTTAATAATAAAATTTTCAATCCGTGACAAAAAACAAACTAATTATCTCTGAAAATGACCTTAATTAAAGATCAAAATGTTAATGAGAATTTTTAAAATATAGAAATAATTGGAGGCGCATGCTTTTTTTTGAATCTAACATCTATAAAACTATTTAAGCTAGAAAGGTAAGGTTTTGATCATATGTACGTTCAGGGTTGGTTCAATTTGATGTAAATTTATATTTTAAAATAAGCTGACGTGTTCTGATGTGGCCATCAACTTGACTTTACCATATAACCTGGCCCCTCACTTATATTTAATAAAATTATTTATAATCATGTAGGGGAGGGGAGTGTGGGCCTACTGATTATGTATACAAAATTTGGCTGAGTTTTGTACAAGAGCCTAGATTTTCATTTTTGACCATACACCCCCCCCCCCCATTCTGGGCGGTTAGTTTTTGCAAAAAATGGCGGAACTGGAATGCGCCAATCTATAGACTTTCTTGTATTAGCATAATTTTATTATTATTAGAAATTTACAACCTGGAAAAATGGAAAGTCAGAGAAAAGGAGACGGAAGGTCTTTGCAATACCTTGCTACAGAAGAATGTCGAAGATTAAATGGGTAGATGAATAACAAATGAGGATGTTCTTGTTAGAATTATAGAAAATAGAATATTATGAAAGAATCTGAGGAAAAGATGATTTGGGCACGGGGGATTGTTTTGAAATAATTTAGAGGGTGAGGTAGGAAAGGGGAAGAGAAAACTAGACTAGAATATTCTCTATATGCCATGTGGGATGAATGGACGTCTCAAATGTTTGCGTCAAACAAGTCTTAGGACTGTATATGATAATGATGTTAATTTATTATTACATATACAAGGAACAGAAACGATAATTCCAGCCTGGAAATTTCATGTCAAATTTTTTCATGTTTTTTTGGCTAGGTCGTATAAGAAATATTTATGAAATTTTGAATATAGAGGTTTTCATTAATACCCCAAATTAGGTATGTTGAGGATTGATTTTTATGTTTAAAATTTTAAAAGTATCTGTATTATTCGAACAATTTATTAGTCTTTTTAGAGATTTTCAAAAAGAGCTGAAACAACTTTGATAAAAAAAAAAAAAAATAATAATAAAAAAGAATCATAGAATAAATCCCAACTTTCATATTAATAAATTTTAACCAAAATCTAATCAGTTCTAGCATCAAATCACCACTAAATTTACCCTTTGTGTTGAAATGAAGTATATAGAAAATTTGATCCCCTCAACATTTTTAAAAAACATTTTTTGGTTTAAGAAATCTTGAAAAGGAAAGAAGACCTTCAAAAATATGAATTTTTTTTTTTTAACTTAAATTTGGTAAAATAAATTTTTGAGTTAGTGAAGTATTTGAGGTAACAAAATGTAGGAGGTGAGGGGTGAATCTCGACCTAATAACTTGTACATCTACTTCCACTTCCACTTTCATTTGCAAGTAGAAGACAATAATTGAAGGAGCATTATCAAATGATTTCTAAAATAATTCCACATAATTCCAAAGACGTGTACACCTAATTCCAATTGCGGTTCACCTCTCGGTAGGAACTTTCATTATTATTTTTTTTTTTTTTTGACAAAACGTATATTTTTATTGTTATATTTATTTATTTATTTATGCTTTATAAGTAGGTAAACAAACATATTTTTGTTGGAGTTGGAGATTACTAAACAGCTTTCCATTTTTTTGGAGACATCTCATAGATATAGAAAAGAATCACATATTGAAAGGCCGGGTATTTTATTTTGTTATTTGAATAATTTAAAAAATATTAATAAACTTGGTGAAATTAATTAATTTAAATCCAATTAAGAACTGTGCGGTGCTTGTTTTTCAAATGAAATTTGTGTAGTACAAATTATGAAATGAAAACTTTTTTGTAAATTTTAAATAACATTTTTTAATATAGTAATCGAAATATTTGGTATTATTAATGTGAAAGTAAAAAAAAATCAAAAACACACACAAGCCGAAGGTATAACGAATTCAACAAACTTATTAACGATAGAATGTTAACCTAAAATAGTAAAGGCAGATTAAAGAAAAGCTCGAGAAAAGCAAAAGACCTCCATGTGTTATGTATTTAGAATATATTTTGAAATGAGAAAGTGTATGCAATTATGATAAAGTAATTATTGTTTTAAAAAGTTAATTTTTGTTAATAATCACTCGGATATTAATCGATATTAAATAACTTGACTACCACGTTTGCATATGAAATTCGCAAATATAGGTGAAATAAACTCAAAGGCTATAATCAATTTTTGGATGATTCGTCTTAAAAAAATTATTGCTAAGTGTCGCAAAAATTTTGCAGTATACTTTAGAAGGTATCTATTTAACAACCAATTTGCGAAGAAAAACCGTGGTACCTATTTTTTAGTTTGGTACCAAGAACATTATTACTTATGTTAAGTCAACATTGTATAGGTCTATAAAAAACTTTTTTTCTGGGTTTCTGTTTTAATGCATAAATTCTGATGCTAGGCATCGAAAAACACCAAAATATCCATTCTTAGCTTTTAAAGTTTGCATTGTTTGTTTTACGTCGATAAGTAAGTTTTGAAGATTTTAATTGATATCACAAGCAGCAGGTGGTAACACTTTGATCAAAACGGTAACAAATTGCATATTACTCGCGCAGGCTTGCCAGATGGGCGATTTACCTTTTCTCTTGGGAGATGCATATGATCCTAAATTTAAACTTCGGCCATACCAATAAAATTTTTATTAAATAAGATAAAATATAAAATATATAAACATATATATATGTTTATATATTTTATATTTTATCTTATTTAATAACTGAATAAATATGATTTTCACCAAGATTTGATGGACTTTGAACGACGTTACCAAGGGCAGTACAACGAGAATATGATGGGAAATTACATTTGGGATTTAATACGAGAAAGTCCATACAAACATAAGAAAATCACTAAATATATTTATTTTTGAGCTTTGATTTTTTATCATTTTACATTTGTATGCTATTACTAATCATTATTCTTGAATCAAAAAGACTCCGATGTTCAGAAAAAAAATTTCTGATTCTGATAAAATTATTTCTTAAAATTTGAAAAATTGCTCTGGTTTCTACAAAAGCAAACTATGATCAAAAAAATTATTTTTCCCTTTATTAGTAACGTAGAAGAAACCAAAATTTGACATTCAGAAGTCAGACCCAAAAATCGTATCGAGCGGGGTAATCTGTGACAAGTTGATAACTAGATTCTAAACTATTATAAAGATATGAATTTAGAAATTCGTATATCCTTACAATTTGATAATCTGCAAATATGTAGTTTAATATGCACCCCCCACCAAAAAAATTGAGGTTTGATTAAAAAACTCAGCTAAGTTAGAGTATAGTCTTTTCAAAAAAAGTTGTTGAAAAAAAATTACGCATCCCAGTAGTGAATAGGAATTTGAAGTTTTATTAATTGGTCTATTTTCTATTATATACCTACATATTACTGAGATTTAGAAACTCCAAATTTTGTAGAGAAAGTGTGCACCTGCATATCAGACTATTAGAATTTGTTCAATACATTTAAATAATATAAATTACAAAAGTATAAGATAATAGATATGGTGTGAAAATTAATAGACTTAGAATAATAAGCTTATACTATAATAAGAAAATTTTTGATAATGAAAATAAATGTTAAGAAAAAAGCGATACCTGACTTCCACTGCCGGTGTTGGTGGGACGCTCTTCATCAAGATTTGCTCCCGCGGGTGGCAGAAGCGACGGCCCCAAGGTGGTCTCTGCCAGACGCCGTGTTTGTGCGATATTCTCAATCACCGAACCAGGTTTGATTTCACTGGGGTTGGTTTTTCGTGCCGCTTTTGCTTTACGCGCCCGGTTGCGTAACGCCTGCAATTAAAAAGAAATAGATCATTTCAATCACTGTTTGTTGAAGTTTTAGAAGTCAGAGAATTCTTTCGAGTAAAACCACACTGGGAGTGCAGCTCCTAGAGCGTTTGACTTTGAATAAGTTTACTCGAGATCCCATCTAATTTCAGCCAGAACAATTTCCATCTCTGTCATAAATGCAAGGTGTTTTGACAAATCCAAGGGAATTCAACGGGAAACCACCCCTATGAACAATTTCCCCAAGAACATTATTATAGAGAGGACGCTGTCGAAAAAGAAGAACCACACATACTCATGGGAGATAGATTAAAATTTTCTATTTTATAAAAAATATTATGAGGCCGTTTTCAAGTGATAATAAATAAAGATCGAGTTAATTCAATTGAAAAGTTTTTGTTTTGCCGAGAGTAGCAGAGTTGTTGATTCACAAAGAGAAACAAAGAGGTTGTCCTCTGCTTGATGCAAATAAACATACACACATATATATCGGAATGATATATATGTGTGTATGTTTATTTGCATCAAGCAGAGACAACCTCTTTGTTTCTCTTTGTGAGTTAATTCAATCCATATGGATTTTGACAGATCACTGTTGACTGACTTGACTTCATCTATTATCACTTGAAAGCGAGAAAGCGAAATCAGAATAATTATTGAGAATTAGAAACCGAAGCCTCGTAAAATAATTTTACAATAGGTGGTCTAATCCTGATAAGAAAATTAAATGATGTTGATAATTGGACCAAATAAATTTTTAAAAAGAATATTAAGTAGTAGACATAGTAGAGACATAGAGACAGTAAAATAATTACTTTTTTCATAGCTTATATATTTTTTATGAAAATGATGAGAGAAGGAGTTACGCAAAAAGGTGCAACCCCTAAAGGCCTGAGTTGGCCCCTCCATCGTGAAAAGAAGAAGAAAGAATTTTTTATGCGCTGGGCCTGGGTCGATGGTATCTGTGGATACGGGTCTTAAATAGCTGAAGGTTATAAGTCGCGGGAAGATGGTGGCGGGGAGCGAGTTCCAGTCTCTGGAGGTCATAGGGATAAAAGAGTTGGCGAAAGCGCTTGTTCGATTTTTTATCCAATTTGACAGCTTGAAGGGGTGCTGAGCGTTCGAAAACTCGCGTGTTTCTCGTAAAGAGGGCTTTAGGGGGGATAATTGATTTAAGCTCGACAGAACGAACACCGTGATGAACGTCTGCGTAGTACAGGGAAAGGGCAAGGGTTATTCGGTGAGCCAGGGAGTCGAGTGAGTTGGTTAGAGTCGGGTCTCCTATTATAGAATAAATTCACATTTGTTAGTCTTAAAATTCCACTAAAATTAATTTAACTTTCAATTTCTAAATACTAATTGGAAGTGAACGATTCTTATGCGTGAATTGTTATTAAAAATACCCATTTTTTTATCACCTGACAAACAAAGAGATATTTTAAGAATTAAGTTTTTTACTAAAGGTCTCCACCGCGAATCAGATTTTTTATACTTTTACCTCATATCTAAGAGAAAGAAAAAAAATATCAATTAAACATTTACAAAACATCGTTAAACTATTCAAATTCATTCAAGATGTCATAAAATAACTTTACTTTTTATCATTAATGACTAATCCTTCATATCGTAGTTGTTCATCATTTACTTTTTTTACGTCATTTGTCAACATTTATACCTATAAAGTTACATATGTTTATCTTAATTCATTCATATTTCCATCATAGTATAAGAGAAAATTCTATCCAAAATCACATGTAACCTTTAATAAATCTAAAAATTTCCATCCACTACTGAATTTATAAATAGGCTGAGTCGGCTTTTGTGCACATAGGTTGACCAGATTGATCAATCACAAAACTGTAATTATTTTTTTCAAAACATATCACATAATTTTTAAATTACTTCTATTTTGATTAGCAAGATCTCAGCTTTTTTATAATACACTTAGAATAACTCGGAAATTTCGACTGGAAAATTGAAAAAGACTTGAATTTTAAAAAGTTTGTGGTCATCAGTGGTGGAGGGGGGGCTAAGGGGGTTGAAGCTCCCCCCCTCTAGTACAATGGAAAAAAATGAAAGTAAATGTAAAAATGAAAAGTTTTTTGGCATTTTACGCTGTCATGTTTTCTATTATAACTTGAACCAAATAAAACTCATTTATGTAGTAGGTATTCCTTTGTAGGTGGAGTAGGTACTTGCAAATGAAAAAAGGGCAAAAATATATTGGCATGAAATTCAGAATGAATTACAAAATAATACTTTCTCCTTTGGTTTTCTTCTTTGTGATGGTTTATTCTCTTGTGATAAGAGTCAATTCCTGTTTACCCAAGATGGGCTGGTAGACTCACTCATGCCTTATTTCCTTTAATGATTTTCATTATGTACTAAGCAGGTTCATGTGATATTTTTAGTTTAACTATAAGGGCCCCTCCAGCTGTGGTTCTTAAGATTTTATTTCGGTCCATCTTATTATTGTTTTTGTATTGTTCGTATCTGAGCGTGTTTTGGGCAAACATTAAGAGAGTTATACCTATTTTTTGTTGCAGGTTCATGTGATATTTTTTAGTTTAACTATAAGGGCCCCTCCAGCTGTGGTTCTTAAGATTTTATTTCGGTCCATCTTATTATTGTTTTTGTATTGTTCGTATCTGAGCTTGTTTTGGCAGGCAAACATTAAGAGAGTTATACCTATTTTTGTTGCAGGTTCATGTGATATTTTTAGTTTAACTATAAGGGCCCCTCCAGCTGTGGTTCT
This sequence comes from Forficula auricularia, assembly GCA_024734495.1. NCBI lineage: Eukaryota > Metazoa > Arthropoda > Insecta > Dermaptera > Forficulidae > Forficula > Forficula auricularia. The sequence goes on along the minus strand of JALMQS010000225.1, from coordinate 34,017,479 downwards.
TAAGATTTTATTTCGGTCCATCTTATTATTGTTTTTGTATTGTTCGTATCTGAGCGTGTTTTGGCAGGCAAACATTAAGAGAGTTATACCTATTTTTGTTGCAGGTTCATGTGATATTTTTAGTTTAACTATAAGGGCCCCTCCAGCTGTGAGTTCTTAAGATTTTATTTCGGTCCATCTTTATTATTGTTTTGTATTGTTCGTATCTGAGCTTGTTTTAGCAGGCAAACATTAAGAGAGTTATACCTATTTTTTGTATATGTTTTATGTTTAGACTTAGAGATTCAACTAAATCACAAATTTCACAATGCAACTTTCAAGACAATGAATACCTCACTATACCAGATCTTTTATCACCGGAGTCCACAAGCAATGGGATTCATTATCTCCTGAATTCTTTCTCATTCCCCTGAACCTCTAAATCTTAAGACCCGTATCAAACCTCCTCTGACACTCAACGGTACTTATCTATTTAGATATTGCCTTCGTGGAATATATCATAAAAAATTCACAAGGTTGATTTCTCTATCCACGAAAGTATTTCGCCAGATTACTTCTCTTAAACATCGAATGATTGATGCGGATTTAGATGTCAAGTTTGATATTTTTTATCAAATCACTCTCTCTTCCTAGATATTTAAAAGACATAATTCGTTCTGCAATGCGGTTATATCGAGAGCAATATAACATTTTATTAGACCTTCTTTGTGATGGTATATTTATATTATTTCGTCCGGTATACTCAATTCGATTTAATTCATCTCTTATTTTAAGCCCATGCAGGTGGTGTCTTAATTTTCTGAAATTATTAGTGCGTCATCTGTGCATAATACCTAGTTATAATTTTAATTTAGAAAGATTTTGATGTTAAAAAAATCCTATTTTTTTCTTTATTTATTTCATTAAATGAATATGTTAAAATGTCGCAGTCTTTTGAATTAACCCACATCACACATCACCAAAATATCAAAATTCGACAATTGAAGAAAAGACTTAGGGTGAGCGTATGCTATCGTATTAACTAAAATTAGCATTCCGTACTGGAGATTTTATGCTTAATATATTGCAATGCATTCAGAGAACGTAAGCAATAAAATTCGATTATCTATCTAGAAAGAGGATATTAAAAAGCAGAAAATAAAATGCAAATTTAAATTAACAATTTAAAACTGGAAACGTTTTATTCATTTAAATTTTATTAATTATCTCGTTTGAGTAAACTAACTAAATTAAATTAAGTAAATCAGACAATTAAAAAAATAAAATAAAATAAAAATAAAATTCACAAAATAATAATTTGCTCATCTAACATTGGTATTGATATTAAAATAATATTTTTAGGACAATAATATAAGTAGAAATTGGATGAAAAAGGTAAAAACATTGACAGTGTGGAAATTTTTGTCAATTATTTATATTAGTGAGCGGTTTAAGCTAGAGAGCCAAAAACCCAGCAAAAATATGTTGTTGATTGAACAAACGTTCAAATAAAATTTCAGCTCTTTAGATATAACCGTTTGAAAGATCTCCATAGAAGGATTATTTTTGAACCGGAAATTGTGAAAATTAGAAAGTCAAAACTCTAATCAGTTGTTCGTTTTGAAAATTCAAAACATTTTAACACTAGAGACTAGAATGAACTATCTACGACCTTTCCATTCTCAAGTTATCGGAAATCAAACACAGAGAAACGCATACCTAGAACATAGATAAACACACAAGGAGAACACACCGACAGATAGAAAAAAAATACATTATAAAGAAAATAATGGACACAGCAGACGAATCACAAAAGGAAGTGGATGATGTTTACATGAAAAAATGATTTTCACTTAAGATTTCACACTCGTACATGTAATTGCTTCTAAAAAGACTCGAAAATTATATTCTAAGCAATATGGCCTTCGAGGAAAACAAAAGTAATAACTTTATCACTTTGGTCCGAGTTTTAGGCATAAAATTTAATATAACCATTCATATTAATACTCATATTTACGTTTCAGGTTTGTATGTGTGTGTGTGTGGGGGGGGGGGGTTAAATGCGCATTGGCTCCTAAGGTCATTAGCAGCTCGAATTTCTAAAACATTCCTCTTCCACTTCTAGTGAGGTACAATCAGGGCCGGATCTAATGGGAGGGCGGGGCAATGGGGGCAAATCTTAAGAAGCGACACATTTTGGTAAGCGGCGAATTTTTTGTATATATTTAGTATTGGGGGCTGGGGGAGTGGCGACAAATTCAAGCTTGCACCACCTCTGACAAAAGACCTAAGTCCGGATCTGTGTACAATACTATGTAGGTATTATGCTTGTATACATTATAAACAAATGAAAAATAATTGGGGGGGG
>JALMQS010000225.1:33904701-34015032 GCA_024734495.1 Forficula auricularia | reverse complement strand
CCCCCCCCCAAGCTTTTCCCTAAAATGAACATTTGCTTATATTTTCCTAATAGATCAAAACTTCCCTAATTGATGAATTACTTATAATGAACCCTTTTGGAGGCCTCTTTAGATTGGGGGCCCAAAACTGGTAGAGTCGTTAGTGTTAAAGTAAATCCACCCCTGCCTAGAGGCTAATATGGCATATATGGGTGTATTTAGGAGGTATCTTCCTTTAAGTTTAATTGGTCTCACTTAGTAAATGATGATCTCGACTTATACAATGGAATTTCGAGAGAAAAAGCTTTCAAGGTTCGGCCGAATACAATACCACTGCTCGAATATTATATAATAATAAAATACATTAACTATGGCCTAAAAAATAAAAATAGTGTATCTTTTTTTATTTTAGTTCAGTTAAAGTTTAATTTTTTAATTTTTTTTGCCGCAGAAATTGAATTTGATTTTCTAGGCATTTAGATTTTCTTAAATACCATTAGATTAGTAAGAATCATTTCTGAGCAAACTTGAAAATACTTAAAAAAAGCCAAAAGAGCGGATCAATTGAAAATAATATTCCATCAATTTCGTGTGCATTTAAATAAAATTTGAGCAAAAAATTCTAATAATCTGAGGAGGCAAGTCTATTTAAACAATATAATGATAGTTCGTTATAGAAATAAAATATTCATTCTTATAAAGTTAAATATTTTATTATTACCATTAATTTTTTTTTTCAATTTAAAAAAAAAAAAAACTTGTTTGGGACCGGTTCTTGTGTTACGAAGGAAATTTGTTTGGCCCTGAAAAAGAAAAAACTTATAAAGTCTGCGTACTCCCTAATCAGATTACTTCCCAGTGAGTGTCAAGAGAAAAAACATTAGCCTTGCAAGCATGTGGAAATATATTTTAGTTGGAGCATTTTTGGCATCATTCGGAGATTGTACATTCCGTAAGTTGTTTTGTTTCCATTAAAATTATTCTGCAATAAACAGCAACATCATTCCATAATTTTCAAATATGAATAGTTTTTTTTTAATACATATTTTGTTTGTTTGTTAATATTTTGACTAAAACATTATACAAATGTTATAATAAATTATTAATTAGTGTATTCGATTCAATGATATAATTCTTACATGCTAGGAAACGGGGGAAAAAATTACAAAATAATACTTTACGTTTATTATGCGAGATGCGACTTTCCGCCTTCAATCGAGACTTCCTCAGGCTCTAACTTAGACTATAAGAATTGTACGTGAGGCTTCGATTGTAATAAAAACGCTTTGTAAACATAGTGGCCGAGAACTTATCCGGGACCCTGGAATGCATCTTACTGTTATGCTCACGCCCCGCCCCAGCCCCCTCACCTTATTAATTCAGAGGTCGGGGCCTGGGACTGCAGCCCCTGCCCAGATTTCTACGCCTATGTTTTTAAGTATTTATAATCTTGAAATCAAATATTAATCTTAAACCAAAGAGACAAATTTCTTGAAATTGTGCAGGCTAACTTATTAAATAACATTCTAAAAAATACATTTTTCTTTAGCAACTACTCAAAATATTCCATAATCAAATAACTCAAATTTATAGCGTAGTTACAGTATTTAATTAAAATAAAGTCCTCGCTTTTTTGCAAATCATCACAAAGTGTATAATTTCATAAAACACATTTCAATTCAAACTAACCATATTTGCCATGTTGATTACCTTTACCAGTATTTTCCAGAATTATAAATTTTTTATAAAGAAATGAGTCTATTTGAGAAAGAAAGATTGAATTTTTCATAAATTTTTAAATTTACAATTTTTGAAACAGTATTTTCCAAAATTATAAAATTTTCACATTTACACAATGTATTTTTCTCTAAAGTTTGCTGATAAAAATTGCTAAACCATAAAGTTTACATAATACTTCTACTGAGTCTTGAAATTTTTTTCACATTTTCTTCTAATTTGTGTTCCATAAAATGTCTTCTTGTTTGTTTTGCAAATCAACAAGTGAAAAAACAATTTATTTAACGCATTCAAAAAATGATATTTTCTGATTTTTTTAAACCGAAAGTTCTGAACTTAATGAGTTTTTCCGTTTTGAATAAATAATTTTAGCACCAGATTGAACTTTCTATAACCATTAATTCTCTAGCTACTACTCTACTCTAGATACGGATTTCAAACTCATAGACAAACAGAAAGAAAAAATAATCATGGTTGAAAATGATTTTTCTCCGTTTCAGACATTTTTAAATATATTATAAATAAGCAAACAAGTTTGAAAAGATATAGGTACAACATCTACGAAGAATGATTTTCCGCCATGATTTATAAATTAAAATCCTTTTTTTCTCCACTGGTTTTCATACCAGCTTCAAATTTGACTTTAAGATTTCTTCATCATCGAGTATACAGTCCCAAGACTGGTTTCACGAAACCAACAGTTTTAAAGTCGAGATAATTTGGCTAAGGGAAAACGACCAGGAAATTTACAACGCATGTAAACACATATTGTCATGCCATAAATAAACTATAGAACTATACTAAATTTTGTTTTGACATGATAATTATTTTTAATTCGTTTTATTTCTCGTGTAATGAATATTTTTGTGGTTTTTAAGTTTGGTAAAATAAAAAGTGATAGCTTGAGAATTTCACACTCAATATTTTTTACTTTATCCAATGCGAAGCATGGGGAAAGTATTGTAATCGGTCTCACGTCAATCGCGACTTCAAAGGGTCCTCAGGTAAAGACTACGGAACCCATTGACTCAATTAAAGTCACAAATTGTAGTTTTCAATTAGGTTGAAATTTAGCACGTGACGGTTTTGCCAAAAATTACACGGGGTCTCGTCGAGAGGCCAAAAAGTACGATTTTTTCATTTAGTGCGTGCGGATGGATGGATGTAGGGATGGATGTATGTTATCGTTTTTTTGGCCCACGATTTTTTCCACACCGTTGCACCAATTGAAATGAAATTGAAAACCTATCATTAGTTTAACAAAATGAAGCGCTGATTATTTTTGGTACATATCGGCCCACAAACATTAGTACTTTTTTCAGTACTTTTTTAGTTTTTTCTAAATATTTTGAAAATGACTTAACCAATTTTGATGAAATTTATTATCCTAATTAAGTACCTTGGGGACCACAAAAAAGGTTAAATAAAGTTTTTAGTAAAATTATATTTTAAAGTACTTTACTCAAGAGTAAGATAGTACTTTTTTTTAATTTTTATATTTTAAATTCTTTAAAAATTATTCATTGGATCGTTTTAATATAGCTCATTTAACCTTGCTTAAGTAAGAATGGATAGGCTTCTCCCTGTGAAATGATAAAAATTTGGGAGGAAATTTTATAAGTAACCATAGCAACTGCGTTGTTTTCTTATCCGTTATCTTTGATGAAGACATAGAGGAATCGTGTTAAAATCAAAAATATCGATTGATTCTCATCTAGTACTTGAGGAATAACCATTCTATATTGGATTTTTGACGTTTCGGTTTTTATTGGTAACCATTGCTGAAGACATAGAGGAATCGACTTAAAATCAAAAATAGCGATTGATTCTCATTTAGTACTTGAGGAATAATCATTCTAAATTGGATTTTTGACATTTCGGTTTTTATTGGTAACCATTGCTAAAGACATAGAGGAATCGTATTAAAATAAAAAATAGCGATTGATTCTCATCTAGTACTTGAGGAATAACCATTCTATATTGGATTTTTGACGTTTCAGTTTTTATTGGTAACCATTGCTGAAGACATAGAGGAATCGAGTTAAAATCAAAAATAGCGATTGATTCTCATCTAGTACTTGAGGAATAACCATTCTATATTGGATTTTTGACGTTTCGGTTTTTATTGGTAACCATTGGTGAAGACATAGAGGAATCGACTTAAAATCAAAAATAGCGATTGATTCTCATTTAGTACTTGAGGAATAATCATTCTATATTGAATTTTTGACGTTTCGGTTTTTATTGGTAACCATTGCTAAAGACATAAAGGAATCGACTTAAAACCAAAAATAGCGTTTGATTCTCATCTATTACTTGAGGAATAATAATTCTACATTAGATTTTTGACGCTTCGATTATTATTGGTAACCATTGATTAAGACATGGAGGAATCGACTTAAAATAAAAAATAACGATCGATTCTTATCTAATACTAGAGGAATAACCTTATTGCATTCCATTTTTGATGTTTTGACTATTAATGGCGCATCTACTGAAAACGTGGAAGAATAGACTTAAAACCAAAAAGACTAAATTCTTTTTTGGTAAACAACTCAAGCTTGAGTTGTTTGCGAGAAAAGAATTTAGTCTTTTTGATTTTAAGTCTATTCTTCCACGTTTTCAGTAGATGTGCCATTAATAGTCAAAACATCAAAAATGGAATGCAATAAGGTTATTCCTCTAGTATTAGATAAGAATCAATTGTTATTTTTTATTTTAAGTCGATTCCTCCATGTCTTCAGCAATGGTTACCAATAATAACCGAAATGTCAAAAATCCAATGTAGAATTGTTATTCCTCGACTGTTAAATGAGGATCGATCATTTTTTTTGAATTAAAGTCAACATGAACTGCAAATTGCAAGTGATATCTGATTAATAATAAAGGAATAACCATATTAATATTTCAAATGAATTTGGATAAAGTTTAGCAACGATCCGTTGCAGTTTATTTAATTAAACGTTCAGGGTCTGATTATTAAAAACAAAAGCTAACTCTATAAACCTGAAAACGTCTCTGATCCCTGGTATAAAACTTCTAAGGTCTAAGGTACAAAAAATGGTGAAATTATGTGATGTGCACTCCAGGTTATTCAGAGCTTATGAGTTACTAAGACAGAGTAGTGAAAGCCTTTATTGCTATTATTATTTAATTTTTTTCAGCAAGCTACGTGAAAGTATGCAAACGGGATGAAGTAGATATGGGCGAATGTGTGAAGAACTCTGTTGAGAAACTCCGGCCTTATTTAAAAAAAGGTAGACTACTTTTGATGAATAAATATCTAACAGATTAATTTAATTGAACTTTTATTTTAGGTATCCCTGAGATGAACATTCCACCATTAGAGCCATTTATAATTCCGGAACTCGTGGTTAATCAAAACCAGAGTCAGTTTCGACTAAAATTACGAGTCAATAACATCGTTGCTGAAGGCGGTTCGCTTTTTGAATTAAGATATCTCAAGTAAATAATAAATAGAGGGTTTGAAAGTTCGATATTCCACCGCGACATGGAATCAGTCATTTTAAACAAAAAAGTTCATTTTAACAACCCCTTTCTTGGTTATATTTCTGTCTACTTTATGGTTCGGTTCATTTGATGCTGGCCGTCGTCTATGGTCATGGGATAAAAAAATATTCATTATCAAATTTGTAGATTATAAGTAGAAAAAAATATAATTTTTGAAGTGTAACTTCATTTTAAGTTATAGCAGAATGTTTTCCCTCTTCAAAACGAAAACGAAAAAATCGTAACCTGATTAAACTGCGCATACTTCTGCACATTCAAGAGGGGAAAATCTTAATTAAATGAAGAATAAAAACAGTTTACTGCCCCAAGAATTGAATGACGCCCTCACGATGCACTGTCGAGCACTTGGACCATTCAGCTGCCAACAAAGTAATTTTCAATTAATAATAATAATAAGGTGAGTAATTCTGAAGGAGAATTACTTTTTCAAATGCTATGTTGTATGGTAGAGGAGGGCAAATGCCTTCCTTTTCCCCACCCCCTGCTGTTATGGATAGATCACATAATTATATTATCTTTATTGTTTGAAATTTTTGATTCCAAAACCTCCCAGAATATCGATCTTTCCCTCCTGGTTTATTTTATCTTTTACATATCAAATTATTAATTACAATTTTTTTTTCAATTTCAAGCTCAGCCTAAAAGACATGGATGGCCAATGTGGAGTGGTATTACCAAGAATTTACTTTACAGCCGAGTATGATCTTGAGGCTCATACGGGATTTCTTCCAATTATAGGATCTGGGACTGTTAAAGGCAATATAAGTATGTTGGAATTTTTATAAACAATTTTATTTCATAAAGAGAAATCAATAAAGTTGTTCTCTGTTTGATATAAATGAACATAACTATACTTATATAGGTATATCACATATAAATATATTTAATTTATTTGTTTAAGACTATAGTTTCGAAGGTTTGATCTTCATCCCCAGTCTATTAAATTAGGCATTTTTTAACTGTTATTTTTCATTAGTCATTACCTAGTTCAAATAACTGATTGGTTTCAGATAAATTTGTTTTGTCGTAATAGTAAGCAGGTCACTGAGAAAACGAAAGCAGTGTGTCAGTGATCTCCTTACTATTACAACAAAACTATTTAATCTAAAACCAATCGGGTATTTGAACCCATGAGAAATAACACTCGTGTGCATTAAGTCGAATTTTCAGTGTTAATAATTTTTTTATAATCTCTGAGTGGGGGTATCATATAAAAGTTTTATAATTAGAATATATGAAAAATATTTATTTAAATTTATTTTCAACGAAATTTTCTCTGGATAGAGACGGACTGGTAGAACTTTTAATCGAAAGTAATGGAAGGCAGCCCAGGGGTAGTGAGGAAAGAAAAAATTAACACATATCAAATAAGGTGTAATACAAAAGATTGATCTATAATTAAGAAAAAGAAGAAAAAAAATTGTTTTTCTATGCTTCTGCTAAGGAAGAAAAAAGTTTTAAGCACTGATGTGGAGGGAGGAAGGAAGCATTATATTTGTTTCCTTCATTGACCCCTTGAAACCCTGAAAAAGGATGGAAGAATTCTCCGAAAAGCCGATTTGAAAGGAAAGGAGGAAGGATTCCAATAAATTACACCTTATTTGATATGTGTTAATTTTTCTTTAATCACTACCCCTGGGCTGCCTTCCATTACCTTCAATTAAAATTTATTTAAAAATTTATCAAAAAGCGATTCAGACTTAACTTCGTGTTCTTTTCTTCGATGAATTACCCCGCGTCGAGGCCATGATTTGACAGAAGCCACAGACGGAGTTGTTAACACAAACAGGTTATTTTTGATATTATCAAGATGAGACAATTTTTTGGGTTGGGTCCAAATCTTTGTGTAAGAGTCTTGTAAAAATGAATGTTGTATGTCGTATCTTGTGAGACATATTTGAGTCGGGAGTGAATTTGAAAAGTTGAATGATCCAATGAGCATGAAAAAGAGTCATTTGTAGAAATAGCATTATTATTAGATATTATTACAAGAAGTTTAGAAGAGCTTCGACTTCAAAGTGCCATTTGCCCTTGGAATAGCAAATTTCGTTTTATTTGCATCTGAACTAAAGCGGTCTTGTTTCATGACTATTTGTCACTCCATGATAATGAGTTTAATTGACGGATTAATATAAGCTAAGTTGTCTAATTAAAGAGCAATAAATTGACTAATTAAATTTACTAAAGAAAATGTTACTTTATTTAAAATGTTTCACCATAACCCACACCATTCTCACAAAATTCAACAAAATTGAATTTACTACTGTGGGGTTTTATTCAGAAGATCCGTTTTAATTCTTCAGCTGTTTAGCTCATTAATCAGAAAATTTATATTTATATATTATTTATATCGAGATTAAAGAATACTGGATAGTTTTCTGCTTAAAAAATGAATTAAAACCTTTGAAAGAACGAGAAATCTTGAATGATGAGCTTAGTATGTATTGATAACTTGATAAATGACCTTTTAAATTTACTTCTTCAAGCAATTAGAAGGCAAATTTGGTCTAATCAAAATAACTAATATTTGAATTAGAAAGGAAAATTATTCGGAGAATAAAAAACAATTTTTCAACCTATGAAATATTATCTTCTTTTAAGAGAATTCATGAGACGCGCTATTAGTTATCAACAGGAAATTCAAAAATAGGTAATAGGTACCTGGGGAATATTGAATATACTAAAAAATAAGATAAAATAATATAATGTAAAAAAAAACTTAAAATTAAAAAAAGTGTAAATAGATATTGTCTCTTCTATCAGTGTTTTTCATGTAGATTTTCATATAAATTCTGTTGACTTAATATCAAGTTCTAAAATTACTAAGAACACTGATAATAGAGGAGATGTAAACTTTCTTCAGTAAGCCTCTTAAGATTTGAAGAAGGCATCCCTTCGCTGTCAAATTGGATAAAAATCGAACAAGCGCTTTCGCCAACTCTTTTATCCCTCCAGAGACTGGAACTCGCTCCCTGCCACCATCTTTCCCGCGACTTATAACCTTGAGCTGTCTAAGACCCGTATCCACAGATACCTTCGACCCCTGCCCAGCCCATAATCTTCTTCTTCTTTTCACAATGGAGGGGCCAACCCAGGCCTTTAGGAGATATACCTTTAGATACACCTTCTCTCATCATTTTCATTAAAAAAAAAAAATAAAAAAATAAAGAAGGACGAAAGATCCACTGAAAAGTTCTTTTTAAAAAGTATCGAAATAGCATTACGATCCAGAGGTATCTACGACTCCGACCTAATATCTGATTTATTTCTATTCTCCTTCTTTTCAAAAAGCAAGGCTTCACCCCGGACTACAGAGACATTTTTTTAGGAGGCAGATATTTCGATACCTCGAATCATCTATGCAAACAACTATCTTGAGCCAATTCATCTTCATTCTCAAAACTTAATAGGAGCGTAGTAGATTCATTTTCAAGTCTTATTATTGCAATATGTATGAGAGAACATCAGAGTAAATGTATTATATCTATAAGTGGGAGATAAATTTAACCGAATTTATCGCGCGGAGAATTTACCACTGCTCGAAGCCCCTAAAACCTTAGTAAATTGAATATTGAATTGTATCTAAGTTTCTGAGATTGGCTCGTGATCCCGGCTTCTTTTCCTTCTACTCTGTTCTTTTCACGATGGAGGGGCCAGCCCATACAGGCCTTTAGGGGATCCACCTTCTGGTGTATCTCCTTCTCACATCAATATCATTAAAAAAAAAAAAAAAAAAAATTATCTTAAGAGAGAAAAAAGTTTCTTTCCGTGATAACTTTCTGCCATTAGGTGACAAGAGAGGTGATACATGAAATTAAATGTAATTATCAATTCTATATATTATCTTGAAGAGATGTCACGCCTATCGTGACTTTCCCCAATAGATCTTTGAAGTCCCAATATACTCTATTAAAAGAATTAACTTGTACTCTATACTCTTTCAATTTTGTCCAAATATCGTAAGATCCAAAATGGTTTTGCATATAATAGCGAGCTATTAATCAATGCTTGATAACATTTAGAACATTTAGTTTTAGACAATAATGTTTTATAATTTTCCTTTCAGCTAATGTCAAAGCTGACGTAGTTGGACACGCAATCTGGATGGACAAAAAAGGATCTGGCCGCATACTGCAGATGGATTCTTCAACCTGTCGTTTGAAAATTGGTGATTTCAAATTCAGTGTCAACAACCCACGACATACACCCGAATTGAGTAAGATTTTTGATCTTTTTATTTATTTTTATTATTATGCTAGTTTTACATATCATTATTAATTCGTCCTCTATTAATGAATGTTTATTTTTATAATTTTTAGAAGAAGCAATAGAATTGCTTTATCATGACAACCGTAAAGAGATACTGGAAATGCTTCTACCTTTAATTGAAACTTCTTCAAACAAAATGATAATGAATACTTTCAATACCATTTTAGGAAACTTTATTGAAGATGAAATTCTTATTAGATAATTCATTTTTAACTTTTTACAAAATTGCCATTTCTATTTTTACATAAGCTCATTATTAAAAATAGACATTTAGTTATAACGATTGTAATTAAAATACAAAATAATTAATAATTGTTCATGTCAAACCTAAATATATAATAATTAAAAAAAAAATCATTATTATTAAAATACTAACAATTTTCCCCTTGTTTTTAAATAGACCTCGTAATGTCAATTCCTTGAGTTTATTACAATTACAGATTTTTTCATATATTAAGTATACTTATACTAATTGTGAAAGGTATTTTTCACTAAGTATTTACTTATTTGTATAGTCCAAAAGACTAATTACTCCTCGTTTGGTGACGATAAAAGCAAACCATAGTTCCTTTAGCGGCATCATATTTATGCGAGTTAAGTTTCTCGTCTATGATTGTCATAAAAACAAAAATGAGATATCTATCGTCTCCAACTTAAAAATGATATTGTGTGGGTATCGAATTCACAGTTCAGATTTGAAATGCTAGTTTCTGAAAAGAAGCACATACCTATGTTGCATTAATTTATTTACTTTGTATTTTATTCCATTTAATATGTCGCTATTGATCTGTTAGCATGTGTAGAAAATATTTTCAAAAAACTCTGATTAAAATCTCTAAATAAAATCCATATGTCCAGTTTCAATTCTTAATTTTTCTATAATTCCAAAGTACATATTCACAAATTAATTATGGCATTATTATTTTTTGGTATAGAAAAAAATTGTCCTAAAAAAGCCATTTTTATTTTATTTTGGCATTCTTATTGAGACCCACCAGCTCTCTAACGTGACCCTCCAGGGGGTCACTATTCATACTTTGGGAGTCACTGTTTTAAGGAGTCACTGTTTTAAGGAGTCACTCTATATAATTGTCTCTAATGTGTTTGTGTGTAAATAAGTCTAGGAGCCTGACATTATAGCCAGCTATATTTTTAGTGTGCGCAGGACTCAAACTCAAATATCCACCGTGGATTTTTTTTTTTTTTTTTTTAATGCAATCGAATGCAAGAAGGGGTGCACCAGTAAAGATGAAGCTCCTATGGATCTCGAAAGACCCTTGCATTACCGAAGAGAAGGGAAAGTTGATTAAGTGAGAGGGTGTAGACGTAGGTGTCTATGCACTCCGGTTTTGAAGGTTTGAAGATTATAGGTGCTGGGAAAGATGGAGGCTGGGAGAGAGTTCCAGTTCCTTTAAGTCATGGGGATATATGTATTGGCGAATGAAGTGGTCCGGCACTTTTCTAATTTGACCGCGAAAGAGTGTTGGAAGTCGGCAAAACGCGTGCTACGTGCAAAGCATGCTTTGGGGGGAATTATTGATTTTATCTCATCAGAGCACCTGCCGTGATAGTATCTATAGAAAAGGGAAAGGGCAGAGACATTTGTTCGATGAGCCAGCGAGTCGAGGGAGTCGGTGAGGGTAGAATCGTCATTTAGCCTGACGGCTCGTTTCTGAATTGCATCCAGGGTAGCAAGAGAATATTTAGAGGCTCCTCTCCATAGATGAGAGCCGTATTCGAGACAGGTGCGGATTTGGGCCTTGTAGATGGTGAGAAGTTGTGGGAGTTTGTAATATCGCTTGGACCTGAATAAGAAGCCAATCTTCCTTGCTGCAGGATATATGCAAAGTTACACTCTCGGCAAACCCTTAAAATTTATATATTAAATTGAGACCACTTAGGTTTAAATCAGTGACGATACCAGCGAAGAAGAGTAAATCAAAGGGTACATTTATATAGAAGGGTTTATATTGGGGCCATGCTTTTTTACAGACCAACGACAAGATCGTCTATAAGCAAAACATTAATTTTCTTAGTTCTTCTGGAGTCGAAACCTTTTTAGTGAAATCCCTTAAGAAGAAAAAAAATCAAATGCCAGGTATTTTCTTGATAAACTGTGGGAGTAAGTGACAGTTAAATTAAATTTAACACTATGTTAAAATGTAAAAGATTTAAAAGAGACAATAAAACCGTGTGTCTTCTGCTGGAAAATAAATGTTTTTAAATGATTTATAACGAGACTATAGTTTCGAGGGCTTTGCCTTCTTCATCAGTCTATTACAATTGATTCACAGAAATTGATGAGAAACATTCACACATCAATTCCTGTGAATCAATTGTAATAGACTGATGAAGAGGGCAAAGCCCTCAAAACTATAATCTTGTTATAAATAAAATAAAAACATTTATTGTCCAACAGAAGACACACTCTTTTATTGTCTCTTTAAATTTATAAAAATTCTGCTACTCTCAGCAAAAAAGAAATTTTCGATGTATAATGTTTTATTATACATATTTATGATTATAAATATTATATCGTAAATGAATTAGGATCTGAAGTTAAAGAAAGTTAAGTGTAAGTTAAATAAAATATAAATAAAAAAATAAATTTTGCCAAGTTTTTCGCTTGCTGTTTCTTCACTCTTATCGTTTATTATAGCTTCAACGAAAACGCACTCTTGGCAAAAAATCACCTAAAAGTATCATCGAGAAAGATTTCGAAATCCTTCCAAGTTTATTTCTATTTAAAATCTTTGTCAACAAAGTGGTGGACATTTGACTCCAAGTGTCCTCTTTGTCCAGCAAGTGGAGAGTTGGCGTCCTCGTGATGCCTGTGCCCGCACCAGTAGTATTCTCAACCCCTGAGTGTATTGACTCAACCCTCATCGCAATCATGCCAAACTCGATCAAATCGACTTCAGCCCCGTTGAATCTACTCAACCACATGATGCTAACTCGATCCATTAGGATTGACTCCATTACTAGTCTTCGATGCAATCTCTGATCAATTAAGATCCATTATACAATGAACTTCCGTTCAATTAAGATTATCATATATCATCATGACATTGGAAACCTACTGATCGTTTTTACCTTACTAATCCATTCCTCGTTACTCGGTACGCTTTTCTGCCGGGCGGGCCGAAGAAATGAATTCACTATATTTTTTACTTTACCATACATGGTATTGTCAAGTATTGTAATGGTGGATTGCTTTTTTTTGAAATATGTATAATAAAAAACGGCAAAACTATTTTGATAAAAAAAAAAAATTTGAGCTAATCCATGGCATTCTAGTCTACAAAAATTCTTAAAGAGTGAACATCGAAAAAATGATATTTTACGAAATATTAATGGCTGAAAATAATACTTTGTGTATTGGTATAAGCCAGGGCTGCCGCTTGCGGCCCAGCACTGCAATGAGTGTTGCTCAACATAAAATCATAAACTGCCTTAAAACATTGAGATTTATATGTAGAGATATATTTATTCCGTTTTTCGAAATATGAATGTACATTTGTACAATACGTGAAGTTTTTTTCAAGAATAAAATTCACTAAAAGCAAAATTATGAGCTCAACTATATAAGATAAAAAAAAAATAATGAAGTTTCGAATATTTAAAAATTCTTCTTCTCATATTTTCATTTTCTAAAATATTTACTTATATAATTTCATGCTAATACGACACCAACCAAGTCTATAGTTATTCTAGATATCTAGATCAAGGAGACAAGGAATTGAGGTTTTCTAGAACAATCACAATTAATTGATAATTTCTCTTTTGGGCCAAAACTTATCAGAACTTGTCTTTTAGATCTTTGCACGTTCTTACAGGTCAATAGATAATGGATAGTCAGGGATTATTATATCAGTGTGTGACCCTTTTAAAAAATAAATTATCATTCTTCATATCCTTCTTTAATTCCATTCGATTTAAACCAGGGCTGTGAACCCGTGGCCCAATATAAAGTCATAAAATTCCTTAAAACATTGATATTTAAAGATATTGGAAAACACACAACAATTTGGACTGATAATTTATTTTCTTTAAAATAAGAAATTAAAAATTTACTGTGAAGTTTTCGAAAAATAAGAGTGCTAATTTTAAATTTTGAATCTGGAACTAAATTTCAAGATTTCCGAAAAAATAATCATAATTTTGGTCTATTTTCGACTCAATTTTCATTAGAAATAAATTTTTACTTGCAAACTTTCTGATTAAATGTTCTAGAACAACAATTAGATACCGATCTGAAAGAAAAATTGAATATTGTCTCTTTATTAGAATTTTATATTAATTATCTAGCCAGGAAAAAATATAAACAAATACTAATACATAATATCACTTTTTGAAAGTATGTAGGTATATATTTAACAGGTGGGCTGAAAAGTTCGTAGGCTAGCATTGAAAAAAAAAATTGGATAGAATTTGATTTTTTATTCAATATAGTTCCCTTCGCGGGCGATACAATGATTATAGCGGTCATACAATTTTTCGATACCATTTTTATAATACCATTTGTCTTTAGCCTCAAAATAGGCTTCAGTTTCTTCGATTATCTCTTCATCGGCGCAAAATTTCTTTCCAGCGAGCATCCTCTTGAGGTCTGAGAACAGGAAAAAGTCACTCGGGGCCAGATCTGGAGAATACGGTGGATGCGGAAGCAATTCGAAGCCCAATTCTTGCAATTTTGCCATCGATTTCATTGACTTGTGATACCGTGCATTGTCTTGATGAAACAGCACTTTCTTTTTCTTCATATGAGGCCGCTTTTCCGCGATTTCGTCTTTTAAACGCTCCAATGACGCTACGTAATAGTCGCTGTTTATGGTTTTTCCCTTTTTAAGATAGTCAATGATTATTATACCATGAGTATCCCAGAATACTGATGCCATAACCTTGTCAGCCGACTTTTGCGTCTTTCCTCGCTTTGGAGTCGGTTCATCACGTGCAGTCCACTCGGCTGACTGTCGATTGGACTCCGGTGTGAAATGATGGAGCCACGTTTCATCCATCGACACCTATCGACGCAAAAATTCGGATTTATTACGATTGAACAGCTCCAAACACTGCTTCGAATCATCGATTCGTTGTTGTTTTTGGTCGGTTGTGAGCTCGCGCGGCACCCACTATGAACAGAGCTTTCTCATTTCCAAATATTCATCCACGATATGACCAACACGTTCCTTTGATATCTTTAGGGTCTCAGCTATCTCAATCAACTTCACTTTACGGGTATCAAAAATTATTTTGTGGACTTTTTTGATGTTTTCGTCGGTAACAACCTCTTTGGGGCGTCCACTGCGTGCATCGTCTTCGGTGCTCATTTCGCTTCGTTTAAATTTAGCAAACCACTTTTCTACGGTTGATTTTGCTGGTGCAAAGTCCGAATAATGTTTATCAAGCCAAACCTTGGTTTCAACAGTATTTTTTTCGCCAAAAAGCAATGCTTTATTAACACACAAAATTCCTTTTTATCCATTTTTTCGAAGTACTAAAAGTTCTTTCACTAAAAATGCTATAACTCAGATACTAATAGTGCAACAGCTGTCAAATTTATACACGCGTCTTTTGAAGGTTGGGGCTAACTAAAAATATGGATTTGATACTAGTAGCGCCATTTATGTGTCAGCCTACGAACTTTTCAGCCCGCCGAGTATGTATACGAGAAGCTATTTTCAATTATACAATTTATAAAAAGTAAAATTAGATGTTGGAGAAACAGGTGTTCATACCTATTGGACACGCAAAGCGGTCCTATGTAATGGCGGACTTACTCTGAGTGAATCGTAGTTCAACTCTTAATTGCTATCTCTCTGACATCGGTCACATGATCCTAATAATACTAATTAATATTTTATTCTTTTCTCATTATTAATAAATCAGTTGTTATTAAACAAACAAACAAGCAACATCGAAACGATTCACGTTGAACCTTTCCACACATATTACTTGAGTTAATTTCATCCCTGATTGCTGGAGACCAGTTTACAAGTTTTCAAGTGATTTAGTTAATTAATTGAGTTCACTGCCTATGAAGATTTCGCCTAGGAATTTCGTTCAAGCGGTCAATCATCGGATTTAACACAAACCGCTACCATTTTGAAGAACCATTTAATTGATATCTCTTCCCAAGATTAATCCCAGCGAGCAGCGACTGACCTTCCAGGGACTCAAACCATTTCTTCAAGGTTCACAGTTTTTCTTTTCCTAACAAATCAATTCGTTTCGAACTATTCTCACCCACGCTAATTCTATTAACAAGAGTAAAATCTCCCTTAACGTTAATCAGCTCATCTTATTTAAAAGACACATTCCATCACATTAAACTAACAATCCATACAACAACTTATCCAAAGATAATCTTATTGACTCTCTTTTAAATAAGAACTCTTTTGTTTTCTAAACCATGAACCAGATCTATTAATAAGAATATTTATTATTTATTTTTAGATAACATTTTAAAAAACCAATAATTAGCGATTATTAATTAATAAGCACACATACAAACTCACACAGACCAATTAAGATAATTGCTATTTAATTGTTTCCTATTATTCATGCTAGTATTTGATTATAATTAATTATCTTTCCATAAAGAGTATTATTTGTAATATTATTTTTCAAAAACAAAACAAAAGATTCAAATCTATTTATAAGAATCTATTTCATAAACAATCTTATTATTTTTTTGTAACTATTTAATCGAATTCAATTATGACAAAACATTAACTTGTACATATTTGTTGACTGAAACATCTGATTATTTGCCAATAAAATAATTAAACTTGTTATATTACAACCTGAATATTTGGTTTTATCATTTCTTGTCCAACTTGTTTATTTGTTAACATTTCAGCACCTTTTTCTGAATAAGACCTTCTGTTTTAGATCACACAAAGTTAACTTTATTTATAACTAACTAACTTTTCTATCGTACATACAGTAAAAGTTTGTATCTGGTTGACCGACTGTGAGCCGGAGCCACAACTGGCGAATTAATTTTTGTTACAGTATTTTAAATTTTGTAGATTTTTTCAAGCACTATTGCAGTTGGCCTTTCCACCTATATAGAAGAATAAGAAGAAGAAGAAGAAAATTAGAAGATCCCTATGAGCTAAAAAAATAATAAAGTTCTTATTTCTATATTATTAACTTCCTTTTTTGAATAATAAATATCAATAGAATTATAATATTTTATCAGCGGTCTGAGACAATTTTTTTTCTTCAAATGTGGCCCGTGTAAGCCAAAAGGTTGGACACCTCTGGTATAAACTCTTTTGCCGATTTTATAAAATATTGTAACTAAATTGCTGTATAAACAATAGGTGGGACCTAAGGTCCTATGTTTGTATGCATTGTAAATAAATAAATAAAATGAAAAAAAAAAATACTTTATCCAATAGTATTCTCTATAGTGTTGAAATAGATCAAGTAAAAAGTGGGTAAAATTTGTTAAAAATAAATTCTTACTTTGGTAGTTTGCAATTGCTTTCTTTAGTACGTAACTAGGCCTTTTTATTTCACTTATTGACCGGTTCAAATTCCAACCGTGTCTAGGCACTAGAGCTACTTCATTAATAATAATTTAAAACTCTTAAAACAGAGGAGAATCGAGAAATTATTATGCAATTGAGATTTATGTTTTCATTTTTCTATGCGACAACGTTATTTTCATATATTAATTTTCCGTTTTTAGACAAATAAATTTTAAAATATTTAAGCCCTAATAGATAAATTGTCATTGAAAAGTAATTTTATTTGAGTGCTTAAACCTTTAGATAACTTGAATCCTCGAAAAGGTATTTTAGCTGCATTTCTAAGATAACCCAACCATTAGAGTGATTAACTTCAATTTTCAAGAGATTGAGACAACTTGTTAATTCTTTGAGAAGTCTCTAGTACTAGTCTATTTGAAGATTAGCGGTCCGGTTGACATCCTTTGCGCACCAGATAAGACATGTTCCTTTTACTTAAGGAAAGTCGATTAAGTACTTTCTATGTTAATCTCTAATATTTATATGACATTTAATGGCCGTATTGAATGAATATAAAAGATCTTGAGTATTAATTTCGTACAGGCAAATTTTTCTGATTTAAAGTTTTAATATATCTTGGAAGAGATATTTTAGTAAAAAATTAGTGGCAAAAGTGAAAACTTTTTCAAGACTCGGAACGCTATCGGTAAACTTTTAAATGCATTTGTTTCTTAAAAATATTTTTTTTTTTCATTTAAAAATGGTTCAAATTAAGCCGTTGGATTAATAAAGCCAGGTTGTTTTTTTCTTGTCTATTTTTCTCAGAGACGTCTCTCTCTTCTTGGAGAGAAATCAATGAGGTTGTTCTCTTCTTCAAGAAGGGGACACTACTTTCGACCCTTCCATAACTCAAAAACTATATTAGACCTACACGCTTGAAATTTTGCATGCCTAATAAGGCCCACTAGAACACCTAGAATCCAAAATTTCATGAATAAATTTATTATGGTTCTTGAGCTATTAAGCTCTGAAATGTGTCATTTTTAACACTGACTCACTCACTGACATATCAAAAACCTAAAGTACTTCCGCTGATCCTAGAATGCTGAAATTTGGCATACTGGTATAATTTGGGCTACAATTAAAGGAAAAAATAGACAAAGTGAAACTTTCTCTTTTTCAGGACCTAAAATGAAGGGAGTGAAATTTATTAAGGATTAATTTAATATAGTGAAAATACGCTTGATCAAGCTAGAATGCTGAAATTTGGCATACTGATAAAGATTGGCACATTAATAAAAGAGAGAAAATTTAAAATAATATAAATGATATGAAATGAAAATAATATAATGATAATGATAAGAAACAAAGAAGAAAGGGTCAGGAATTGAAGAAAAGCAAAATTTTATCCACAACTACAGTGGGGTGCCAAAAGAAAAGAGAGCTCGGGCAGGTGTGTCTGTAGCAATAAATAAAAAATTCAAAAAACACATAAAGGACTGGGAATATATAAATGAAAGACTCTTAACCATAAATGTTAAAATATACGGAAGGGATATAATGATAATAGCAGTGTACGCGCCAACAGATGATTCTTCCCTTGAAATTAAAGATGAATTTGAAGCTACTCTTACGGATGTGATCTCAAATATCGGGTGTAGGAAGGAAATAATCATGATGGGAGATTTTAATGGACGAACTGGATCAAAACAAAATGACAATTTTATTGGTCAATTCGGAGAGGAAACTACGAATGATAATGGCAGTAGATTGACCGGAATATGTGAAAGCTACAACTTACGGATCTTGAATGGATTCTACCAACACAGACACATCCACAGATATACATGGCATCAACCTACAAGGAAGTTAAAATCCATAATAGACTAAATTATTATGAAACAAATGACAACACTTAAGAGGCATGACGCTGTGGTACGATGTCTGGCCGACGATTTGATCAAAAAGGGAATGCGTGTCGAGTTGGAGTACTTGTACTCCAGCTCGGCGGGCAATAGAAAGCCAGACATCGTGGCAAAGGATGCGGCGGGGGTGGTGTGGGTTTTGGACGTCCAGATCGTCTCCCCGCTTGCAGGACTGGGTGTTGCCCACCGAAACAAAATAGAAAAATATAGGGGCAACTCCAGTCTGGTAGATAATATTGCGGAGCGATTTGGCGTCGGGGCGGGCTCGGTCAGGGTCGAGGCCATCACACTCTCGTGGAAGGGAGTGTGGTGGCATAAAGCCGTGGAGTCCCTCATCGCCCTGGGTATATCCCAAAAAACAATAAACGATTTGACATATAGGGCGATGAGGGGATCTTAATTTTTACACTTTCGGCAGAAGAACATGGAGAGCGGGTGGCGTATGATTATTTTTTGTGAATAAAAAAAAAAAGAAATGTGAAATGTGAGCGATACACGAGGCCACATACGAAGCTCTAGGAAGTCGAGAAAAGCTTGGAAAATAATATCAAGGACCAGGCAAAATTTGCAAAAAATTGCAATTTATCATTAATTAAAATGAACGAATGGAGAGAGCACTTCCAGATTTTACTACAAGAAAACAGAGAAAATTATAAACAACAAATTGAACTAGGACAAAGGGCGACAGAAGAAGTAGAGGAGGTAACGATTGAGGATATTCAAAAGGCTATGAAGAGTATGAAAAATCATAAAGCCCCTGGTCCAGGAGGCATACCAATTGAACTAATTAAACACAGCCCACAATAAACTATTGAAATGCTATCAGAGTTATTTAATGAATGTATAAATGGAACAGGTGAAATACCTTTTGAATGGACTCAAGCGTGGATCACGCCAATATACAAAAAGGGAGATAGAAAAATATGTAACAACTATAGGGGTATAAGTGTAACGAGTACAATTGGTAGGCTGTATGGACGAATACTAAAGGAAAGAATAGAAAAGGAATGGAACGACATTGAGGAGCAGAGCGGCTTTAGAGCTGGAAGATCATGCACGGATAACATACATATTCTGTCTACGAAACATCATTGAAAAACGACATGCAAGAAACCTAGAAACCCACCTCATTTTTGTTGATCTACAGAAAGCCTACGATAGTGTTCCAAGACAAAATATGATAAAAGTACTAGAGATAACAACAATCAATAGGCGCTATATCGACGCGGCTAAACATCTATATATAAAAAATAGATCAGCAGTTAAAATAAAGAATGAGATATCAAATAAAGGTCTACTGCAAGGATGTTGTCTGTCTCCTACTCTATTTCGAATATATGTCTCATATGCCCTGCAAGAATGGACAAAAAAATGTGGATCAATGGGACTACAAATTGACGAGTCGTACCTCTACACACTATTATTTGCGGATGACTAAGTTGTTATTGCAGCAGATATAGATGACGTAAGCTACATGACCCGTAAACTGGAAGAGGAATATAATAGATGGGGACTGGAAATAAACTTTGAAAAAACAGAATACCTGACGGTCGGGAAAGAGGGGGAAAATCTGGATATCAATGGAAAAGTGATAAAAAACTGTAAGGAATTTAGATATTTGGGATCTCTCTTTAGCGAGGAGCCAAACTGTGAGAGGGATATTAAAAATAAAATCTGTCAAGGTCGAAGAGCTATTGGGCAACTGAATGGGGTCTGGTGGAGCAAAGGGATCCAACAGGACACAAAAAATATATATCGGTCCATAGTGGAAGGCATAGCCCTATACAATTCAGAAACATGGGACATGAATAAAAAAAATCAAAAGAAATTACAAGCGCTCGAAATGGATGCGATGAGAAGGAGTTGCAGAATGTCGAGATTGGAGCATATCCCAAATACGAAAACGACATAATAGATAGAATAGAAAAGAAGAGATTAATATGGTATGGACACCTCAAAAGAATGCCGGAAGATAGGTGGCCTCATAAAATATGGACCTGGATGCCCACGGAAAGACGGAGGAGAAGAGGAAGACCGAGACGAACGTGGAAGCAGGGAGTAGATGAGGCAATGACCAGTAGGCAACTACAAGAGCAAGACATTCTGGATAGAGAGAATTGGCGTGTTGGATGCGGAAAACGGCGCATGCTGTAGAACAAACCGCCTTTTATTATTATAATGATAAAGTTTGGCACATTAATAAAAGAGAGAAAATTTAAAAACCGAAACTTTCCCTTCTTCAGGGTCCGAAATGTTGGGGTGAAATTTATGAAAAACCGACCGGGTTTTTAACAAATCTTTTATGAGAAATATTTAATAATTATTAATATAAATGTTTAAATGTAATTATTTAGATAAATTAAAGGATAAAACTTTTAAAAAATTAATGATATCTGACCAAAAACATAAATGTGAAAAAGGGGCCAAGTCCGGTACAAACGGCTTCGCCAACAAAAGAGTTGACATCTAAGCGTGTACCAAGTTCCATAGCAGTTGCTTAAATCCTAGCTATAGGAATGTACAACGTTCTTCAATTGATTTAAAAGAACATTTGTTACGTTCTTTGATATTAAATTTATGACTTGGCAAGTTTTCCAAGTAAATTGTTTGTAGTATAAAATAGAACAACTAGCAAAGCTAAATTTTATGCTTGTATTAAATATCATCACGTTAAACGTAACCTATTGACTATTATAACTTGCCAAGCTATAAATTTAATATCAAAGAACGTAACAAATTTTCTTTTAAATCAATTGAAGAACGTTGTACATTCCTATAGATATTTAAACAACTGCTATGGAAATTGGTACACATTTGGATTTCAACTCTTTTGTCCGCGAAGCCGTTTGTACCGAATTTGGCCCCTTTTTCACATTTATATTTTTGGACAGATAAACATATACAAATATAATAATGATATAAATAAGTATATGCATAATTTATTTGTAGGAGTCTCTAGTTTCGGAAGTTTGTTTCACAAGTTTATTTGCATCAAGCTGATGAGGACTCTTCATGAATTAACAGCTCTGCTGCTCTTGGCAAACAAGTTCTTTCTCATTAAGATGTCTCTCTTAATATTTTAATTATATATTTGAATATGAAATTTTATATCATCGTGTGCCGTTAATTTCTTCCATAATAGTGCCCCTTTTCATCTTTTTATAAAATAAATACAAAATAAAACTATCAACTTAGTTGAATTCTCTTATTGGCGAGATGATAAGAATCTGATTTCAACAGTGGTGAGGTCAGTTTCACAGCCATGCCATATTTTCTTTCGATATATTTAATAGTTAAACATTCATTTTATATACATTCTTATTTTTTATTTTAATGATAATTTTCAAAATAGCAATAATGAAGATAGCTACACTTCTAGAAAGTTCTTCGCTCTCAAATTTTTCTTTCGAGCCTCCCTAATAAAGCCTCAATAATAAAATCCTGTTCCCGACAATGGTTATATTTATTGTTATAGACTTAGAGTAAGCCCATATCATAATTATTTCAGCACCACAGGAAATACGGGCAGATGTTAAAATGACAGCTTTTATGATCACTTTGTTGAGCTCCTTGTATTCATCCATCATGCTTCACCGTCAGTCCGAAAACGTATCGATTAAAATGATACGCTTTTGGACTATCGGACTGACGCATGATGGACGCATGAGCACCTTAAGCCCGTAGTTCAGGCTGGCTCGAACCAGCCCTTCTGACATTTGCCAGAACAGCCAGATCGCCAATCAGGCCTTGGTTACAAATAAACCGTATTCCATTGTCTAGATCAGTGGTTCTTAACCTATGGGTCGCTACCCAATTTTGGGTCACAAAGCAAATTCTTGGTCGCGCAGTGTCGTTAACCAAATATTTTACCTACTATATTTATTTTCAATAAGTTTAAAAATATTTTTTAGTTTATTCAATACTATTAAAAATGAAAATATTAAAAACTCGTACTTTTTCATTAAATTTTCCTTGGATCAAAAAGTCGCCTTGTTTATCATTATTAAAAAAATATATATATAAAATATGAGTTAAAAAAGGGTCATCATTGTAAAATTGAAGAAAATTTCTTAAGTATTATGATCTACATAAAGTAATTAAAAAAATTTGTGATTTTTTTTGGGGTGGGGGGGGGGGGGTCGCGACATGAACATATTTCTTGAATTTTATCGCGGTTTTAAAAAGGCTAAGAACCACTGGTCTAGATCTCTAGATATATCTATCTTTCATGTTTCCCAATATTGTCTTTCATTTGTTACACGGTTTGCAGAAACAAAATACACATTGGTTTCTCTTGAATTTATACTCAAATATACAAAATACACGAATGAAATACGACAGTCTCATTCAGGCTTAACCTTTATGTATACAACCCAAATAAATAAATATTTGTCAATCAATATTGATGTAAATTATGCTTTCTTGGTTTCATGGATTATTCAATAATTTCCAAAATATCAATAAAATAGAATTATTACAATTTAAATCATTTAGTTAAGTTTTTCATGTCTTTTGCATAATTAATGATTCCAGGAGCCAAAGAATTTGAACTTTAAGTTAATTTACAACGCTTTGTCTCTTTTATTAAGACTTTTTAAGTTAACTTTACTAAACCATATCAATCATTCCTATTCGTTACTATTTTTTAGACTTGAATTATACTTTTTTTTACTTATGGAAAGTGGTGTAGGTTTTAGGTGAAACATGATGTTAGTTAATAGAGTAAAGGGTGTGTAGTTTCACAGTGAATGAAATAAAACTCAAAGAGGTTTATACAAACTCAATATATTTCGGATTATTAGTCCATCATCAGGAGTTTACAAGACAATACTAAAATCTTTAGTATTGTCTTGTAAACTCCTGATGATGGACTAATAATCCGAAATATATTGAGTTTGTATAAACCTCTTTGAGTTTTATTTCATTCACTGTGAAACTACACACCTGGTTGCGCCAATCGCAACCGTGAGCTTATTGCATGTGTGATCATCGTTTTTATGATTTTTGCGCAGAAAAAATATCGCTAGGGCAGTGTTCGTCAACTCGATAGAACAGCGCGAGGGAGGCGCTCGCTCTGGGAACAGCCATAAACAAATTAATGTTTATTTATATAATTAATTTTTTCTCATTCTTGTGTAATCATCGAATCTGTGCAGATCATGTTCTGCTAATCAGAATCCAGTCTCCCATTTTACTCTCATATTTTTATTTGTTGATGTTCTTTCTTCCCCATATCAATTGTGTATTGATAGAATATCAGCTAGTGAGTTGATATTTAATTTCAGAACATCACAACTGGACTTCAAAACTTCTGCTTCCTGGTAGCTGTACCATCTTCTCTCTCTCTCAGTATCGACTTCATTGGAAGGAAATACACATTCGTCTTATTTTTGGTACAGATTGGCCTGGAAGAAATTCTCACATTCAACGGATTCGTCAAACCTTCTCAACAAACTGCTAAGTGAAACCATTTAACCTTATCCAATTTTATTACACTTTTTTTACAATTCATTCTAACTGAAAAACTCTCACCCTTCTTATTGAATACAATCCATTTGTTTTTGAACAGTTCATCTCTTCTACGCAAATCATTTCTCAAATCCATTTACCTATTATATTCATTTTATAAATAAATATGGCCGCCTTTTCAATGGCTAATTAGTTCTTATTTAATTTTAATTAAACATTTAATCCTGTTACTACTACTAACTTTAATTGAAAAATTGTTAATTAGATTTAATTAATTAATTTTAAAATTCATTCGTTTATTTGTCTCAAATACTTTCTGTTTAATTAACTTATAATTTACCCTGTTAATAATAATAAAAATAAAGTGATAATTTCTAATCATAATTCATATTCACAATTCAATTGGACTTTGCAATTTTTTCTCAGATAATTTTCTTGTTATATTTTTTTATTTATTCTCGACTTTCAGAGGTAAGCAAGAACCTTCTAATTTAAATTCAATTTCATAATATGGTGATAATTTAATCACATTAAAACTAACATAAAAGTTTAAGTGCGCTGAGCAACTGAAAAACTTTTGGAGTCACTGTTATTATTTTAATCCTAACATATTTTTTAATTTTGTTGAACTTTGAATTTTTCTATCTTTTTTCCACCCTGACTATCAGTTGGCTCAACCAACACCCTTTACTCTATTAACTTGAATTATACTACTCAAGTTTCCTGCAAAATTTACATTAGTAGATTACAAGTCAATTTCCACCTAAATAGACCATTTAGACCAGGGGTGGCGAACACGAGGTCCACTGGGAGTCATGTTGCGGCCCTCGGAGATGGGTCAAATGCACATGAATGTTAACTTTATTGTACATACCACCAAAAAAACATTACGTCATGAATTCATGAGTCTTTCGAATCATATATTTTTAAATTATAGCTAAGATAAATTTGAAATATCTCACATTTTTTGAAAAATTCATTGATGGTATGAGCTATTTTAAATATCCCGTTAATACTCGTCTACCAGGAAAAGATCAATTAATTAATAAGATGAATGATCATATTTCGGCATTTCAAATGAAACTTAGCCTTCGGGAACAACAGTTGAGGAAAAAAAAATTTACTCACTTTTCTACCGCGGTAGACGTAAATTTATTACAAGGAAGATTATAAAGAGAACATTGTGATACACAGTTGAAGGAGAATTTCCATCAAGTTGGTTTGAAAGTGTTCTATAAAACGTATTTGGACAATGATAAATATCCTGCGTTTTATAAACATGCTCTGTTGATGGTTTCGCTATTTGGAAACACTTATGAGGCCAGAATTGACACAGGATTAATTATATTATAATTAAATATATATATATATATATATTAAAGATGATGGGAGAGTATTAAGGAAACCGAACTCTTATAAAAATAAGGCTACTAGATAAGATGAAAAGTGTATTATATATAAATTTATTATTAAGGCGACTCCAACTGGTGGACAGACGGAGTCTTGAAAAAATGTCAACCTTTTCTTCCATTTTTGTTTGTTTTTACGACTGGCTAAAAGATACAGAAAGCCATGCTGGTGTGTTTTTGAGATAATTAAGCAAGCTTTTGATTGAAATAATTCAGCGCCGCGCCTGTAAAATAAAGGGTATGCATTCAAATAGAACGCCCTGCATTGCGGATTGCGTTGACAGGGGCTGAATATCTAATTCTAAAATATTTTTTCACCAGCTTTGTATGAAGCACATCAAATCACAAGAGAGAATACGAATTACTGATGTTCATTTAGAAAACTGTTTGCGACACATCAGTCGAGATCAATTTTGATGCATTTAGCTCAGCTAAACTAAGTCGGATTTCTCACCTGTGAATATTTGTAAATTGTCTAATAAACATGTTTGATTCTCAGTTATGTTATATTTTCTTCAAAAAAAAAACAAATATATCTACCTTTTTTTTACCAGGCAAGCATTTTGGCCCACCTAATGAAAAGGTTGGCCACCCCTGATTTAAACCAATATAAGTTTTGAAATTTGGACAAGTTTTCTAATAATCGTAGTTCATTTTGGACAAAAATATTAAAATACACACCATAAAATAAAATATAAATTTTTCGCTTTGGAAAAGTTGTCTTTAAAAATCTTCTAATCTCTAATGAATGGCTAGCAAATTTTTTAGAACAAAATAGAGATTGAATAGAAAACTACTTCTATCTGAAATTGCAGTTTGAAATTGTAATATACGAATCTGGCGAGTACATCTGCAATTCCAGTAGGTAGATATATATTATCTATATAGTTTTGGATATCCAGACATAGCTCGTTCATTCTCACATGTTTTAGGCATTTTTAAAGATGAAAAAGAAAA
This sequence comes from Forficula auricularia, assembly GCA_024734495.1. Lineage (NCBI taxonomy): Eukaryota > Metazoa > Arthropoda > Insecta > Dermaptera > Forficulidae > Forficula > Forficula auricularia. The sequence goes on along the minus strand of JALMQS010000225.1, from coordinate 33,988,275 downwards.
AACACAAACAAAACAATATTTTAATCAAATCCAACACATCAATATATTATTTATTTTAACAATTTTCATAAATAAACAATTTCTGTCTATTTTCTTCCCTTAAAAAGTGAAGTTAATTAATTTTTATCATTCGATTTCACCTATTTTTGTCTCATCAGTCAGTCATTGATGCATTTAACACTATAGAAATCCCAAGAAAATTATATTTGATTTGAATGGTTCATATTTAATTGTCATATTTTTATTTAAGAAAAAGAAAATTCATAAAATAAAATTAACTTACAAAGGTTGATCCATTTTGAATGAAAAACTTCAATCTAACTCCCTTTTTATTTGAAGGCGATAGACAACAACTTTCTTAGTATTATTATATAATTTTCCTTTCTTCTAAAATCAATATTTATTAGCTTTTTTGAGTAAATTTTTTTTTTTTATTTGAATCAACGAAAAGTACCCATGAGAGTTTGCTGGAATTTTAATCCCCATTTTGCAGCTCGTTCAGCAGACTTTATCCTAAAAGTATTTCTTTGAAACAGATTAGTGAGGATTAAGTAAGAATTTGGCTCGTGATTATGAAGCGAGTTCACTTAATCAGATTCAGCAAGCAACATAGTTTTACTTTTAATTCCTTATCTTTATAAAGAAAATTAAAGTAGTGTAAAAGGTAGGGGTAGGGCTTAAAGATTTATATTTTTATTTTTCACCAGAAAAATCTTATTTTATAATTCTCATTTTCCCTGACTTCAAATTTTAGAGCACACCATGTTTACATGTAACAAAGTAATTAAAAAAAACAACATTAAAATGTATAATTTAGATATTTAAAAATATAGAGATTTTGGCTAAAAATGAAGAAACTGAAATAGAAGTAATGTAAAAGAAAAAAAATTGGGATGGTATTTCAAATAAGTGAGAAAGTAATGTGAAAGTCGTGTGGTGCACAGCAGTTGATTTGTATTAAATCGATTCTATGATGTGCTTTTAACATGAAAAAACACAATTTACTTTTTTATAATTAAAAAATCATACTTATATCTATAATAGGGTGTAATCTACATTTACACAAGATTTAAATGGGTTCATGGGTAGAATTATATCTACTAAATTTATAATTTATAATCTAGTAGCTCTCTTTCATGATATCACTCCGTTTGAAGAATTTCGAATTACGCAATTTTATTTGAATTTTAAAAACTAAAATAAAAAATTGATAGATTTAAAATTATTTAAATTGAAATTAAAAAAAGTATAGTATAATATATATACATAATTATTATTGATTGATTAATTTTTGCATATAACCTGATTGTACAAATAAATTAATTAGAAAGAAGTATTTTTTAAAATAGTTTTTTACAACTAACTGAACTGAATTTTAAATAAAGTTCAACCTTCTTTATATCTTTTGTAATTTGATGAAACCTCTCTTGTAACTTTTACTGGAAAATCACTTGATCGCTAGTCTGTTGTTCACTTGAGATTATAATCACATAATAATTAAGGTGGTAATTAATTTATCCAACGCAAGAAAAATCTTAAAACGTCCTTGTATATTTTTCACTGTACATGTGTACATGTATATGTATAATTAATATGTTAGATAGATGATATTGGATATCATGAATATTAAGACATAGATAAAAAAAAAATCTTCACCAAATTTGCCCTCCTTACCCAAAGAATAATTTCTAGATTATTTTAGCGGTGTCCAGAATCAAAACTTTTTTTTAATTTTCTAAAAAAATTAAATAAACTGACACGTTCTGATGTGACCATCCACTTGACTTTACCATACAATCTGGCCCCTCACTTATATTTAATATTTAATAAAATTATTTATAATCATTAAGAGGGGGGTTAGTTTTTGAATTTTTAGGCTTCTGCGGGCCCACGGATTATATATACAAAATTTGGTTGAATTTGGTACAACGGTCTAGTTTTTTAATTTTTTGACTCTATACCCCCCCCCCCCTTTCCAATTTTGGGTGGTTAGTTTTTGAATTTTTAGTCTTCTGGGGGCCCACTGATTATGTATACAAAATTTGGTTTTGAGTTTTTGGTACAGGAAACCCAAAAACTCTTCGAAAACGTAATGAATAAGAAACTGGAAGAAAAAACACACACAAATAATAAAGAAGATGAAATCGAACAAGAATGGAATGACATGAAATCAAGCCTGACCGAAACAGCTAACGAAGTCCTTCAATCAAAGAAAAACGAAATTAAAAAGCCATGGGTAACAGACGAAATACGGCAACTGATTGACGAACGAAGAAAATTTAAGAACAGAAAAGACGAAGAAGGGAAAGAAACATATAAAAAATTAAGATGGAAAGTTATAAGAGAATGTAGAAAAGCAAAAGAAAAAATGATTCAAGAAAAATGTAAAGAAGTCAACGAAAATCTAGTATTGGGAAAAGTTGATGTAGCCTATAGGGCAATAAAAAGAAATTTTCAAGAAGACAAGCCAAAAAGCAAGAACATAAGAGATAAAGGAGGCCACATTATTCTAAACGAAAACGAACAGGCAAATAGATGGAAGGAACACCTAGAAGAACTCTATGGAGAAGAAAAAACAATGAACCCAATAGAAGAAGAAGAATCTGTGGACGAAAACGAATTAGGAGACCCCATACTCAGGTCAGAATTCGAGACAGCTTTGAAGGAACTAAAAAATAATAGAACACCCGGAATAGACAATATACAAGCTGAAATCCTAAAGAACTCTGGAGAAAAGGCACGTGACAAACTTTTTGAACTAATTAGCAAAATCTATAAATTGGGAATCATCCCAAAAGATTTCGAAAAAAACAAAATAGTCACACTTCCCAAAAAGACAGGCGCGGATAAATGTGAAAATTTCAGGACCATTAGCCTAACCTCACATGCCTCCAAAATCCTAACCAAAATAATCCAAAGAAGAATAGAACAAAGAGTTGAAGAAAATCTGGGGGAAGACCAGTTCGGCTTTAGAAGAAACAGAGGCACCCGAGAAGCAATTCTCTCTCTTAGACTAATAATAGAAAGGGCTTTTATCAGGGAAGAATCTGTCTACATCGGATTCATAGACCTAGAAAAAGCATTCGATAACGTCAATTGGGAAATTATGTTTAAAATATTAAAACAGGCGGGAATAAAATTCAGAGAGAGAAGACTAATCTACAATCTATATCAAAACCAGACGGCAATTATAAATATTGGTGATGAACAAAGAGAAGCCAAAATAAAAAAAGGTGTAAGACAAGGATGTGTGCTGTCACCCATGATTTTCAACTTATACATAGAAGAAGCGATTAAAGAATTCAAAGACAAAATTGATACAGGTATAGAAATCCAAGGTCAAAAGATCGCTATGTTAAGATTTGCCGATGACATTGCCCTTCTAGGAAGCAATAAAAAAGAATTAGAGGACGCCTTGAATGGAATTAACCAAATCCTAATAGAAGAAATCAAAATGAAAATAAACAAGAATAAAACCAAGGTCCTAGTATGTACAAAAAAAGAACAAACGAAACAGGAATGCATCAAAATTAACCAAGAAAACCTAGAAGGAGTTAAGGAATTCCGCTACCTAGGAAGTAAAATAACATGGGATGGGAGGAGCAAAAACGAAATTAAATCAAGAATTGCCCAAGCAAAAATGGGGTTTAATTCAAAACAAAAACTACTATGCTCCTCCTCAATCAGCTTAGCAAACAGGAAGTTGCTATTGAAGACATATGTATGGAGCATAGCCATGTACGGGTGTGAAACCTGGACAATTGGAAAAGCGGAGAGAAAGAGATTGGAGGCTTTCGAAATGTGGTGCTACAGAAGAATGATGAATATCAAATGGATGGATAAAATCACAAATGAAGAAGTTCTTGGAAAAATCGGAGAAAGAAGAACCTTGTGGAAGAGTCTGAAGAAGAGAAGAGGTCAGATGATGGGGCACACACTGAGACATGGGGGACTGCTTAGGGATATCTTGGAGGGGGAGGTGGGAAAGAAAAGGGGAAGGGGAAGACCCAGATTAGAATATTTCAACCAAATAATTGGGGATATGGGATGCCAGACATTTAGAGAGGTTAAACAGCTGGCGGAGGACAGAGTCGAGTGGAGACGGATTGTTGCATCAAACCAGTCTTAGGACTGTATACTCAATGATGATGATGGTACAAGGGCCTATATTTGAATTTTTAATCCTACACCTCCCCCGCCCTATTTTGGGCGGTTACTTTTTGCATATTTAGATTACTGTGGGCCCACTAATTATGTATACAAAATTAGGTTGAGTTTGCTCAAATGGTCTAGATTTTTAATTTTTTACCCCCCTCCACCCCACTTAATTTTGTGTCGATATGCACCAAAATCTAATCAACTCTTAATCTCAATGCACCAACATGTGAAATTTGGTTTTGATATTAACACTAGTTTTTGAGCTAGCTCTTCCACAAAAATTAGGTAACGTACTAACAGACAAACAGACATTTTGACAAAACAATTATTATCTCAAAAAATATAATTTTTCCGATGTTCACTTATTAGGACTTTTTTGCAGACCGAAATGCCATGGTTTCGCTCAATTTTTTTAATCAAAATAGTTTCAGCCGTTTTTGAGAGCAATATTTTAAGAAAATTACAGAAAACTTAATAACACATAAAGTAAAGTGTGGTGTTTTGGGTTGACTGATAAATAATTAGAAGCAAAAATTTTCTCTAATATTTCCAGTTTGATAGTTAACTAATATTGTTTTTATTTTTTTGTTATATTAAACGAATTGACAGACATGTCTGAAAATAGTCTTACTGGATTCAAGGTATCTCAAAATGTATACGAGTATTATCAGGATTCCGGGTAAAATAACATGCTAGTAAATTCCAACACTGTATCATTATTAGCCTACAGCTACAATGTTCTAATAGGCAGACAGACAGACAAATAAGGATCTGTTTTATTGTTTTGCTAGGTAACTAAACCTTGCAACGACAGGTCTTATCATTAATTGGGGCTGATAGGTCATGAAGTTATAAAAAATAACAATTCACTCATAAAATAAAGTAAAAAGATTCAAATAAATAAAAAAAATCAAATTTAAATAATCTTCCTATACATCAAAAATTCAAATTTATTTTTATATTCAAAAATTCATATTTATTTTTATATTCAAATATATATATTTTTTTTAATATTATATAATATTACAAGCTATAGTAAAACATAATGTCCTTTTTCTGTAAAATAGGTTTCCGAATATTAAAATGTCTCATCAAAGAAAAATACTCGGTTATTCCATTAGGGGGTAAAATATTAAAAAAAATAACATTTTATGGAGTTAAATGATCCTATTTAAAAATGAAAACAGAAAAAACGCTTTTATCCAACAACTTTTTCAATATGGCTTTTGATTACGATTATTACTATTTTATAATATAATTAAATTAAATAATGAAACCCAAGGTTAACTTTAAACAGAGACTTATGGTATTTACATTTTAAATCAATATATGTATTTGGATAAGTGATCCAGTATTAATTACCATTAGAAGGTTCTTTGCAATTATTCGTAAACACTAATTAAAAGACATATTAGCTTTTGATATAATTTGGATTGGGGTCTTGATTAGCTGATATAGGTCGCGGGAAGCTAGTTCCAGTCTCTAGATGTCATAGGGATAAACAATTTGGCGAAAACGTTGGTTCGATTCTTATCCAAGAGAAGATAGTGTTCAGCGTTCGAATATCGAGTGATTCTTACAAATAATGATTTAGGGAGAATTATCAGCTTTAGAACAAACATCATGGTAGTATCTAAAGTACAGAGAATGGACAGAAATAGTTATACGTGTGCCGGGGAATTGTTTGAGTGAGATATGACTAAATAAAAATTTAGAAATTAATCTCTATCTACATATCTAATTAAGAAAAGGAGAGAAAAAATGGTTTTTCTATGCCTTTGCTAAAGAAGAAGAAAGTTTTGAACACTGCTGTGGAGAGAGGAAGGAAGCATTTTATTTGTTTCATTCATTGGCCTCTTGAAACCTAGAAGAAGGAGAGAAGAGTCCTCCGAAACGTCGGTTTAAAAGGAAAGGATTCCAATAAATTACACCTTATTTGATATGTGTTAATTTTTTCTTTCCTCAATACCCCTGGGCTGTCTTCCATTACATTCAATTAACTCTAATAGTGTGAAACGGGTCTGGACTTGTATTTGGTATTCTTGCAATGCTTTAGTTCTAAAAGAAGAGAGATGATACTATTCGCGCCCTTTTTAGTCATTTTCATCAATCAGATTTTAATGAAAGATTCGCTCATCCGAACATTTATTTATAACAAAAAAGTCAATATTTTTTAAAACTCGGTGCGCTAGAGTCACCGTGAATTATAAATTGTTCATTTATGTCTATATTATTATATTGGCTTAAAATCTCAATAAAATAATTCAATAAATGAAGTTTCCTGCAAGTTTGAACCGAAAGTTCTAACTTTTAAGGAGATAGGTGTTGGTTCTAGGTGAAACATTTTTATATAATAATAAAAAAAAAAATTGGGCAAAATTGCGAATTGGGTTTCACATAAAATTTTATGTGAAACCCATCTCGCAATTTTACCAAATTTTTTTATATGAAAGTTTTAAATTTGGAGAGCCCAAAAATCTAATCAGTTCTCCGCATTGAAAATATTTACAAACATTTTGCCACGAAGAAAAACATTCTGCGAAACCCAGATATTTCAGATATACCCATATTAGCTCCTGAAGGGTAGTTCGAGAAAACTCCCAGTGGTGCCAAAATGTTCGTACCTTATTTCGAAAACATTTTCTAGCTTCAAAACTTCCGGTTGAAAAAAATCGATTTGTTATTAATGGTTGTAGCTAATAGACTGAAATTTGGTAAACAAATTTTGAAATAATAAACTTCACCATTTTGCTAAGTTTAAGCTTCCTAGATGATAAAAAAAATACCAAATAACAAGAAGAGCAAACCAAGTATTGAATATTTTTTGTTTTTCCCTTATCCACTTATTTGGTTATCTCTTTAAAGTAATTCATTACTGATTATTTGAACTTCTAATGGAACATATGAACTGGCTAGTTTGAAGCAGCTTCCAAGACGCACCCACTAAGCTTTGATCCAAAGTAGATTGTCTTTTAAGCTGAATTTTGTTGTGTGTTGAATGCTCTTTTTCTATTACCTGGCGATTTCTCTTAAAAGGCTTTTTATTTGAGTGCACCTCTCGGGTTCGTTTCTTTTCTCCTCTTCAATCTTTTATTTTATGACGCGGTTAGTTTTGGATAATATAATTCTTTTTAAGAAATTGACTTTTTCGAATTTATCTCTTGTCTATTGTTCACAGTAATGATCATCTTTGTCAAATTAATTTTTCATTGCTTACAGAAATAATTCATTTATCTATTAAATCAGATTAAATCAGTGTTAATTAAACAAAAGTATTAAGTAATTGATTTCTTCTCAATACATTTTATTGACACTTAAGACAGGGCTTTGGAATAACCGACGAAACGTTGTAAAAACTAAAGAAGAGTACCTTTTATAAAGTATAAATAATAGTCTAGGAAAGCTTTCCGCCTGAATCTATGCAACCAAAAGACGCCTCTGGAATGATCCACTGGCCTAGCCTACAGGCGTTCTTGTTAAATGAATATTTTTCATAATGTTTAAAATTTGTCGGCTATCCCTCTCATGAGTTCATTCCTATTTTTCTAATTACTTAAAAAAATAAAAAAATATATTTTTATCATAAGGTGTGAGGTATCCCAGGCCTTTAGGGGATGCACCTTTTTAGTGTAACTCCTTCTCTCATCATTTTCATTAATTCTGACACCCCCCCCCCGTTGCTACGCCTCTGATTGTGTGTATTTTGTACTCAAGTGTATTACAACAAATGTATCGGTAAATCAAGTTAAAGAATCAGAACTCCTATTGTTATCACTGGCCATTTTTATTTAAATTAAGAAATATTTGTTCATTTATAGTATGTATGATTTAATCATCATTCGACTAATGTCAATTGTAATAATTTCAAGCCCTTATTTGCAAGCTTGACACTGCATGAACGTGTAGCAGGGTAGCGTTTTTACTGAAATTCACTGCTCTATTACTCTAAATATAGTTGAATATCAGTCATAATTTTTTTATGAGATATTCCTATTTGTATAAAGAACATTTTGTAAAATTTTCAATTTTTTTCATTCACTCCCTTTTCAGATATTGACCTGTGAAAATTGACATTTAAAGGGTTTTGGTCATTTTTGAAAAGCTCTAGAAAAAAAACGAGTGCATTCCCAGAACTACAACTTATACTGCAGGTAGTTATATAAGTATACAATACAGAAACAACTTATTATTAGTGAGTCTCTTTTTCTTCATAAAAATTTATGGATTTAAAAAGTAACGATTTATACATTTTTTCCGAATTTTTTCAGGAATAGTTTGACTGATTCTCTTTCATGATAGAAAAATTAAAATAATGTATACCTGAAGTTCATTTCATGGTGAATACACTGGTTTTTGAATTATTCTGCTATCTTTAAAAATAGCTTGGCAATTAAACTTTCCGCAAACCACGTTTTTCATTAAAATATGCCCAACCACCATTTTAAAATGGCTGCCAAAAAAAAACTATGGCATATAAATTTTTTTCAAGTAAGGTTTTGTGATTGTCTACCTATAGGGAACTCATGATAAAAAAATCAGGAAAATATAAAATCATGATCAACATCACCTGGGTGATTTGAAATGGATTGACCCAGATAAGTTCCATTACTCCTAATGTTGATATTTTAATCACAGGCAAACAACAACAAGTTTCGCACTAAAGACTATAAAAGTATATTTTGTATGACGATTAATTTTTTGCTGAGTTTGTACTAATTTTTTATATGTATGTTTTTAGACCTATGGGTAATAAATAAAACTGTAAATTAATACCATTTTAATCTTTTTATTTCTCCTTTATTATAAGCATGTTATAAATAAACAAATATTTAACCATTAAATATGAAGTTTTCTCAGGAATTTAATTCAAAAAGCCTTTGAACACTTTTAGAAGAGTAAATATTATACGTTTATTAAAATATTTAGGTCTGGTGGTACGCCAAAATTTCTCAAAAAGTCAAGTGGTACGCAAGTGCAAAAAGGTTGGGAACCCCTGGATTAGAGGAATTCACAAGTAAATCGAGCCTTCCATCTGTGACGTTCATGTGTTTTGTGATAAGCTGTGTTCTGTTGTTTCCAGCGTGGCAAGCGGGTTTATAAAAAATATTATTTTAAGTTTCCTTCTTTAAAAAGGGTTGAATTTGCATAATTTAAAATAAAACCATTATTTACAAAACCTCTTCGATTTTATATTGGTCCTAAAGGTGATTCTTTCAATAAATTATTGACTGGAAATCTGACATAATTTATCGCGCATTATTTGAATTGCGATACTGAATTCAAATGATTTTAGAATAAAATTAAAAATTCTTGGTGACTGCCATACTTATATGACCTGATGTCTGTCAGCATCAATAAGCATCTGATATTTTGGATTTCGAAGCTTACCGAGGTTTTGTAGCTATTGTACCCGTTGTTTTATAAACATATTTCTGACAGTAAACTTTGATAAATTAACTAGATCGCCAATTTCCGCGTTTGATTTTCCCTTTTTAAATAAATTGATAATAATTGAGCGAATTTTTTCATCAACAACCTTTCCACGAGTCATTTTTACTAATAATAAACAAAACAAACTTTCTTTTGTTGGAAAAAGGCAAAGCCTACTTGATTATTTCACATATTTAAAGATTCTTAAAAAAAAATCGTGAAAAGCAAAGAATTATTTTTTATATAAAAAATATGTTTTTAACAATTAAAAAATAATTTTAAGTTAAATGTTACAATAAAATGTTTTAAATTGTTTAAAATGTTGTTCCAAACGATAATAAAAATAAATATTTAAATTACATTTACCGTGAATTAGCATAATTTTATTTAAAAAGAAAAAATATTGGCTGGCCAATTGAGATGGGACGGGGCTCGTATATATGAGGTTAGGAACCTTCGGTATACGAACCGGTCTTGTATTTGGCCTCTTTATTCAATTTCGAGAATGACATGCAACTTGGCATTTTTAGTTTATTTTTTTCTTAAGTAACTAAACCAAGACTTAGGGATAGAAGAGAACTTGGATTAGTTAAGACGGAGACACGATTAAATTTTAAATACTTTATGTATATATTAAAATAAAATTGTGTTCGAAACCTGAATTATATTTATTTAGCCTTGCGCCGACATTCCGGATCCTGATTGTTAGTCTCTGCCCTGAAGAAGGTATCCTTGAGGGTCCGAAACGTCGGCGGAAGGCTAAATAAATATAATTGAAAAGTTTTTGTTTTGCCGAGAGTATCGTAGTTGTTGATTCACAAAGAGAAACAAAGAGGTTGTCCTCTGCTTGATGCAAATAAACATACACACAAATATCATCTCGATATATATGTGTGTATGTTTATTTGCATCAAGCAGAGGACAACCTCTTTGTTTCTCTTTGTAAATAAATATATTACATCGAGAGATTTTGGCCACTATTTTATTTCCATATATATTCCTAAGTAATAACGAACTTGAATTATTTTTCACAATAAAGTTTTTGGTGATATTAATTTGCATTCAGCAGAGGTTACTCGTAAATAAAGCTTAACAACCAGATTCAACTTTTATTCAAATATTTCATATTTATTCGTGTCAGGATTGAGCCTTTTTCAACGAATGAATCAATGAATTAGCTAATTTCACATTCTTTTACGAAAAAAAATTACAATAAAAAGTGGCTTTACAAATTATTACCTTCTTTTTCTCTTGATGGCGTAAAATAATCGAGGCCAAAATGAGTCTTTTCATTATTTATTATTTGTTCTTGTTGCTTGATTATTCAGGATTTGCAACACGTTCTTCTAACAAGTCAATTTGTTCATTGGAGCTTTAAACGAAGTTGTCACTTCCATTTCTTGCCCCCTTTACAAAGGGAATGAAAGCGAGTTAGAATGGACAGAGTTGTTAGTCCGTCCGTTTTTATTATATGTACAGACCTATATATCTCGCCCTTAGTCATGATTATCTACAAGATTAAGTTAAAATTTAACAAGACAGCCAATGATTAAATATTTGGGAATATAAATTTGAGAAGTTCAAAATAGTTTATACCCATATATTATTATATTCAAAATCAACTGGTGCACCACACGACACTCAGATTTATTTTTCCCTTATTTGAAATAATCATACCAATTTTTTTCATTCAAATTACTTCAATTCGGTTTTCCCCCAAGCCGTTTTGAGAAAAAAGACGAAATTGCAAATTACCGAAAATCTTCAAGTAACATCAACTTCCGATTCTTATATTTTATCCAAAATTTGGAGGTATTTCTTCTAGCCTCTAGATGAGGATAGCTCAAGTTTCAAGTACACAGCTCTGTGACTTACCATAGATGAGATATGAAAGATTAAAATATTTAATTTGCCATAGTACTAATTTACACCCTTTTCCTTTATTTCAATCGGATTAAAATTTATACACGACCAATAACTTATGACACTTGATAAGTACACCAATTATCAAAAGAATTTACTTTTGGCGGTGCAACTAGCAATACAAAGCATTCTATTCGAAATCATATCTTTCCACTCACGATGGGCGCTGATCTTAATCAAAATCAGTTTCGTAGGCCTTTATTTCTTTCTTTTTGTCCGAAAACTCCTTTATATTTTGAATACATGTGTATATTAGAACTTTATATTTTGAACATATAATACATTAAAAGTTAAGCTAGTTTTTATCTGTTAGCCATAATTTTATTAAAGCACAAGCCAGGCTTTACTCAAAATTTTTCGGCAAAAAGCACAAAGTATTGAAAAAAAAGATAAAAAATAATTTTATAAAATTATGTAGATATTTATTGATATAAAAATATTGGAATAAAAACTATTTTAAATAAAATTTTTAACATATTTTATTTTATATTTTTGTTAATTTAGTTTTAAATTTAGTGTCATTCAGAGAGTTTCAGAGGGGGGGGGGGGGGGCTGGCCGGGCTCTAAATAGTTTTTTATCTATAGCTCCCTTGGGTCCTTGCCCCTTGAATATAAAAAAAAGTATGAGCGTGAGTTCTAGTCCGAACGTCCTAGTGGTAAGAACTCCTATCTTGCGCTCTTTCTCTTCTTATTATCTGCAGAAGCGCGTGTGTGTGTATTTTATTTACTACTAGCTTCAAGGCCCGCCGAAGGCGGGCCTTTTGTTAGCCAGGGTGCTTCGCCCCCTGGACCCCCACGTGGCTGCTTTATTGATGTTTTATTAGTTACAGAGAATAAATATAATTGTTTTATTATCAAGTCTTAAATAGATATAATTTGAGATTCTATTTAACTGTAATATACACTCATAACAAATAAGACAAAACAAATATTTAAAATGTATTAAAAATCTCTATTTATAAAAAATTCTCTTATTCTCAAGCTTGAGTTGTTTATCATAAAAGAATTTAGTCTTATTGATTTTAAGTCGATTCTTCCACGTTTTCAGTAGAGCTTGCCATTAATAATCAAAACATTAAAAATGGAATGCAATAAGGTTATTCCTCTAGTATTAGATAAGAATCGATCGTTATTTTTGATTTTCCTCCATGTCTTCAGCAATGGTTACCAATAATAATCGAAGGGTCAAAAATCTAATGTAGAATTGTTATTCCTCAAGTATTAGATAAGAATCGATTGCTACGTATTTTTGATTTTAAGTCGATTCTTCCATGTCTTCAGCAATGCTTACTAATAATAATCGAAGGGTCAAAAATCTAATGTAGAATTGTTATTCCTATAGTATTAGTTAAGAATCGATTGCTATTTTTGATTATAAGTCGATTCCTCCATGTCTTCAGCAATGGTTACCAATAATAATCGAAGGGTCAAAAATCTAATGTAGAATTATTATTCCTCAAGTATTAGATAAGAATCGATTGCTATTTTTGATTTTAAGTCAATTCCTCCATGTCTTCACCAATGGCTACCAATAAAAACCGAAACGTCAAAAATCGAATGTAGAATGGTTATTCCTCGACTGTTAAATGAGAATCGATCATTATTTTTGAAATAAAGTCAACATGAACTGCAAATTGCAAGTGATATCTGATTAATAATAAAGGAATAAACATATTAATATTTCAAATGAATTTGGATATAGTTTAGCAACGATCCGTTGCAGTTTATTTAATTAAATAACAATTTTTGAGTTCATCAATTAAATTGTCAAATTAATATTTGTGGGATTTAAAATTCATTGTAATTAAGTACCTTGTACCTTGAGGACCACAAAAAAGGTCATATATAGTTTTTTGTAAAATTATATTTTAAAGTACTTTATTTTAGAATAAGATAGTACATTGGATAAAGTTTAGCAACGATCCGTTGCAGTTTATTTTTTTAATTTTTGTTTTTAAATGTACTTTAAAAAAAATAGATAGTTTTTTTAAAACTTTGTTGCATTATTAAATTCCTCTTCAACGATAATGTGGTTAGAAATCTATTATCTATGCTATTAAGAATGAATGACATTCAAAAATCTACCAAACAGTGCCGCCAACAAATGTTTAGTTTACTAGTTTAGTTCTTTTATTGTTTGGCAAGCTATGTTGGCTATACAGATTTTGTTTTAGTTTTTCGTGAATTTTCCAATTTTCCGGGCAACTTTTCCGATTTTTTTTTACGTATTAACCTGAAATGGACTATTACGAACATTTAAAAAAAAAATTAGCCAAATCGGTCAAGTCATTTGAGAGATCTGCGCTTACAAAGAAAAAGAAATTCTTTTTATTATATAGAAGATTAGGTTCATAGGGACTGTTACGTGTCTGGACAAGTTAGCGCTCGGCGCTTGCCCCGCCAACCTACCTACAGCCAATAGCGTCGTAGCGTCAATCATAATTACTTCGTCTAATTATCTTAATGAATTTTTGCATCCGAACGACGATTTATCAAATTTATAATCCCAAATACAGGTGAGTTACAACAACATATCTATTATATTATGAGTAGAGAAATATTTATAATGATATTTTCAATTTATATTTACGAAATATTCCAAATTTTGTTCATTTTCATGCAAAATCAATTTCATAATAAATAAACTGCAACGGATCGTTGCTAAACTTTATCCAAATTCATTTGAAATATTAATATGTTTATTCCTTTATTATTAATCAGATATCACTTCCAATTTGCTGTTCATGTTGACTTTAATTCAAAAAAATGATCGATTCTCATTCTCTCACAGTCGAGGAATAACCATTCTACATTCGATTTTTGACATTTCGGTTATTATTGGTAACCATTGGTGAAGACATAAAAGAATCGACTTAAAATCAAAAATAGCCATCGATTCTCATCTAATACTTGAGGAATAACAATTCTACATTAGATTTTTGACGCTTCGATTATTATTGGTAACCTTTGCTGAAGATATGGAGGAATCGACTTAAAATAAAAAATAACGATCGATTCTTATCTAATACTAGAGGAATACGTTATTGCATTCCATTTTTGATGTTTTGACTATTAATGGCAACCTCTACTGAAAACGTGGAAGAATCGACTTAAAATCAAAAAGAATAAATTCTTTTATGGCAAACAACTCATGCGTATCATAGTGTATTGTCCATAGTGTAATCTTCCATGTAAGTTTCAATCTATTATCTATATTTTATATCATTAAAAATGTTTCTAATGAAACTGATTCATTTTTGGTAAGGTATATTCTGATTGGAATGCACAATGTTTCGACACCTAATTTTAATCGTTTCCAAGTGTTATAAAAGTGACTTTAATTCATGCAAGTCTCTATCTGCATTCAAATGTTCTCTGTCATTTTAAAAACGAATTCATATTCATCTTCATTGTCTCTTTTGATGAGAATATCTCATTATAATTGTCGTCATTCAGGCGTAGCTTTTTTAGTGATAAAAAGCTAATTTTCCAATCTTCGAATTTTTCTTATACCTACTAGTACTAATAATTACATTTTTATCTTATTCAAATATGTTGAAATTCTCTTTGTATTTGATTCAAGATATTTTGACTTCTATTTTGAAATTTTTCATTATATATTTGCTTTATTAATATAAAATTATTTTTTTGCTTGTTGTAAAATAATATATATAGGGATTTATTTAAAATATTTTAGTTTTTTTATTATCTTTGAATAGAAGATAATAAATGAACGATTTGGGGGATTCTTATTAGAACGTCCGATCGGTTACTTCATGCGCTATGCACATTATATGTACCTAATACCTTTCCTTGGGAGAAAATTGATTCTTTAATCGAACCAATTTCGATTCTTAGAATTTCTTTATTTTATATTCTAATAAATTTCTTAATAAATAGAAATATATAATTATTAATTATCCAATTTTTTCGAATAAAATAAGTGACCCATTTTCCGAAATTTCTATAATGTATTTTTCATTCGAAATTCAGTATCGAATACTCATTTAATTAGTAATAATTTCATAAATTTTGGTAACCAGTTTCTCGAAATTTCTCTAGTATATTTTCATTTGAATTCAGCGTCGAATACTTTTGTAATTAAATTATACTTTTTTCAATCCAAAAAAATTCTAGGATTTAATTTAATTAATTTACCATTTTAAGTTTTTTGTAAGTTAATTTGGAGAGTCTCTGAGAGCTGAGGGCCTTGGTGATGATCAGGAAAATTAACGTTTCTAAGTAAATAAAATATTTTTGAGTTTTTTAATTAAAAATAGATTAAAATTTCAATATAATTTTTCATAAATGATAAAAAAACAAGTAAATTAATCAAATAAAATAATTAAAAAGTAGCACAAATTCTATAAAATATTTTCTGAGTGTTATTAATAAAAAAAATGTCACCATAGTTGTTGGCGTTTTGTCCCTATTATTAAACACTTTTATAGTTTTCTTATGACCATCTGTTTGTCTGTTAGTCACAGTCTCTTGGCTTCTACAATTTGCCCCCTAATGCGATGATATTTCCAAGGAGTATTTTAATATTCAATATGTCAAATGTGTGGAGAAATTGTTAAAATAATATTGAGAAACCTCCTCTAACAAAATAACCCAGAGATGAAAAAAAATAAACTGCAACGGATCGTTGCTAAACTTTATCCAAATTCATTTGAAATATTAATATGTTTGTTCCTTTATTATTAATCAGATATCACTTGCAATTTGTAGTTCATATTGAAATTAATTCAAAAATAATTCTCATTTAAGAGTCGAGGAATAACCATTCTACATTGGATTTTTGACGTTTCGGTTTTTATTGGTAACCATTGCTGAAGACATAGAGGAATCGACTTAAAATCAAAAATAGCCATCGATTCTCATCTAATACTTGAGGAATAACAATTCTACATTAGGTTTTTGACGTTTCGATTATTATTGGTAACCATTGCTGAAGACATGGAGGAAACGACTTAAAATCAAATATAACGATCGATTCTTATCTAATACTAGAGGAATAACCTTATTGCATTCCATTTTTGATGTTTTGACTATTAATGGAAACCTCTACTGAAAATGTAGAAGAATCGACTTAAAATCAAAAAGACTAAATTCTTTTTTGGTAAACAACTCAAGCTTGAGTCAAAAACCTAATGTAGAATTGTTATTCCTCAAGTATTAGATGAGAATCGATCGCTATTTTTGATTTTAAGTCGATTCCTCCATGTCTTCAGCAATGGTTACCAATAATAATCGAAACGTCAAAAACCTAATGTAGAATTGTTATTCCTCAAGTATTAGATGAGAATCAATCGCTATTTTTGATTTTAAGTCGATTCCTCTATGTCTTCAGCAATGGTTACCAATAAAAACCGAAACGTCAAAAATCTAATATAGAATGGATATTTCTCAAGTATTAGATGAGAATCAATCGCTATTTTTTATTTTAAGTCGATTCCTCCATGTCTTCAGCAATGGTTACTAATAAAAACCGAAACGTCAAAAATCCAATATAGAATGATTATTCCTCAAGTACTAGATGAGAATCAATCGCTATTTTTGGTTTAAAGTCGATTTCTCTATGTCTTCAGCAATGGTTACTAATAAAAACCGAAACGTCAAAAATCCAATATAGAATGATTCAAATTTTTAGCATTTCACAGAGAGAAGCCTATCCATTCTTATTTAAGCAAGGCTAAATGAGCTATATTAAAACTTTCAAATGAATAAATTTTAAATAATTTAAAAAATTAAAAAAGTACCATCTTACTCTAGAGTAAAGTACTTTAAAATATAATTTTACTAAAAACTTTATTTAACCTTTTTTGTGGTCCCCAAGGTACTTAATTAGGATATTAAATTTCATCAAAATTGGTTAAGTCATTTTCAAGATATTTAGAAAAAACTAAAAAAGTACCGAAATAAAGTACTAATGTTTGTGGGCCGATATGTACCAAAAACTAATCAGCGCTTCATTTTGCTAAACTAATGGTAGGTTTTCAATTTCATTTCAATCGGTGCAACGGTGTGGAAAAAATCGTGGGCCAAAAAAGCGATAACATACATACATACATCCATACGCACGCACTAAATGAAAAAATCGCACTTTTTGGCCTCTCGACGAGACCCCATGTAATTTTTGGCAAAACCGTCACGTGCTAATATTCAACCTAATTGAATACTACAATTTGTGACTTTAATTGAGTCCATGGGTTCCGTAGTCTTTACCTGAGGACCCTTTGAAGCCACGCTTGCCCCGAGAGCGATTACAATACTTTACCCATGCTTTGCATTGGATAAAGTAAAAATAGCGCACTTTATAGTGTGAGGTACCGTTGAAGAGGTTCTTTAAAATGTCTGAATATCTATTATGGATAAAAGTTATACTCCTGGATTCCTGTCTTTTGAGCTTACAAAGTCTATATCCTCTTGATTTATGACGTCCCAGGCGCACGCCTCGTTTGACTGTGCAGGGGCGGGGCAGAGGGGTCCAAAGCCCCCCTTTACTTTAAAATATATTAAGAGGAAAAATATCTATTGTTTTTAATAACACTTTTTAGATAAATACAATGTATTTATTTTTCTTCTTTTGTATTAAAATAGACTTTAAATGTATTTCATAGACTTTAAACAAGCCTATGATAGCATTAAAAGGTCCCAGCTATGGGAAATAATGACCGAATTCGGAATCCCTATTAAACTAATTTCTCTGGTAAAAATCTGAACAAATTAGCTCAAGAAGTAGGATAAAGATTGACAGCACTTTAAGCGAATGTTTTGACATAAACACCGGTCTTAAACAGGGAGATGGTCTATCGTCATTATTATTCAACATCGCGCTGGAGAAGGTCATTCGAGATGCTAAACCTTGGTAACAAATCTTAACACCAAGAGGAAGATCATTGGTAATAGTCTAATAGCCTATGCAGATGATATAGATATAATTGGAAATTATTATTCCAGTGTGGAATATTTATTTAGAACCCTGGAACATAAAGCAAAAAAGGCGGGTCTTCACGTCAAAGTTGATAATACGTACGTGTCACGTGCAAAGAAATGGACTCACTTCCCTTGCGAGTTGTTAAATGTAATTTTCATTCTCAAATATAAATAATGTTATATTAATATTTTTTAGAAAAAATTTAAATTTCTAAACAATTACAAAGAATCATACTGTTGTGAACGCGGTATTTAGAGTATTTTTTTTTCTTGATAATAATATAATTGTTTTTAATAGAAATATTTTGGAGTAGCAGGCGGCATGTCCTTTGATGCTGGAACATGCCTTATTTGACAATAGAATGGTGGTACTTTACAATTCCCACTTTTTGAACCTCAATAAATTGAATTTATGTTTGTCATATTTTAGGTTAAGAGATTAATAAGTCCTGTCGAAAGGCTTTTTAACTGAAGGAAACACCAGATGTCAATAATAAATTCATTGATTGGTGTTTTTCTAAATTTCGACTTTGCGCTTTATTATTTTCACTTTACTTCAAATTAAAATTAGGCATACAATGAAAATGAAAAGTGGGCGATAGGTGTTAGTCAACCTCCAGAAAGGGGTGATGGGCCACAAAAGGTTGGGAACCCCTGTTCTAGCCTATATTGAGCTTAGTTTTCAAATTTCGTAGCTCTGAGACTTACGGTTGTAAAACGCAGAGGGGGTACATACGTGCATCTGTACATACGTAAGATTATTATGATAATTTTGTCAACGGAATTAGCATAGTGAAAGCCCGTATGATCAATGAAGTTAACCAACATATAGCACTGTTGTTTCATAAATATGAAACTATAAAATATAAAAATGATTTTTTAATAAATCGAAACCCTCCAAAAATTAATTTAAACTATCTGATTGTATGTTTAGATTTAGAATCACTTGATTGGGAAATTGTTTAATGATGAAGTTCAAATTTTTGAGTAAAAGTTTTTTACCCGTGCTATATTTGTCAGACCGGTTTGCTTCAAAGGTCTGGATAGGATTTTGTCACTCAGAAGCAAATTCTGAGAGCGTGAAATCAGCCCTTCTGATATATAATAAAAATAATTTCTAATTGTATCTCGGCTTCAGTAGTTCCCAATATTTTGTAGTTACTTTATATATAAGACTAAAGCCGCATTCACACTACGCTGACGACACGTGTTAACTCGTCAGCTGACAAGCGAAAAAAAATCAATTATTTTAATTAGGAGAGTGCACATTAGGCTGACGTGACGTGTTGTGACGAGTCGCGACGCAAATCGCTCGCTGACGCGTCAGCTCTAAATATAAATTCCAAGAACTCGTCAGGCCGTCATCCATGATGGAAGAAGAGCTCAGAGAAGACTATTTAATCAAATAAATAAAGGATATTAATTATCTATGAATTTTAGTTTTCATAATTATTAATAAGAGGTATCAAATTTAAGAATTCAAATATTTAAATGAATTTAATAATTAAGTAAAATTATCATTATTAGTTAGATTTCCTTTTTATTATTTATATAGGGGTACAAATTTAATAAAGCAGCCAATTATTATTTAAATTCCATATATAATTTTTTATTCATTTGGATTAGCCATCCACAAGTCTCTTATCCATTCCGCAACGATGTATTCCTGTCTGTATAAGCAATCAAAGAACAACTGACGAGTTAACACGTCAGCGTAGTGTGCACAACCCGCCTGACGCTGACGTGTTAACGTCAGCTCTCGTTTTAACACGTATCGTCAGCTTAGTGTGAATGAGGCTTAAGTAATGCTTTCGTTCTCATCCTAGTCGTATTGTTTGTATTTCACTGACATTGATTGACTTAAGGTTAAATGCGACCTTTTATATCCTCTAAAAAAGCTTAATCACTACAAGCAAAGATTGATAAGGTTACAATTGAGATAATAATAAAACTTGAGTAAGATACGAGGTAGTTTTCACAAAAACCTACCTCGTATCTTACTCAAGTTTTATTATTATATTAAAATGTTTCACCTAGAACCAACACCGAACTCCTTAAAAGTTATTTACAATTGAGACTTTTACTGGTCAGAATTATGATTTGGGTTAGACAAGCCATCAAAGTTTAATATCACATTTTATTTCTGTTCACACAAAATATTATCAAGTGTTGATAAAAAGAGGTTGAGAATTAATCAAACCATCGTTTTTTCAATGTTTCTTATTTTCATTGTATTTATTAACATTTAATAACGGCTCCAAAAGTAAGGAACGAAATGTTTTTATCCCTAAAAGTTTTTAAATAATTTTAAAATGAACTTATCTTCCAAATAATTTTAATTATCTGATGGATTACATTTTCAATATTATAAAAACAAGATTTTAGAAAATTTGACATTGTTAATGAAGAATTCACTCGGGATCAACTATTTCCCGTATAGAAATAAATAGATTTTCGAAATATGTTTTTATATATTTTTGAAAATATATTAAAAATATAAAGTTTATGTTTTCTATATATTCTTAAAATAAAATTATTTTAATGTCGCTCTAGTATAAATTTTATATAAATTTAACACAAAAATTTTATATTTTTAATATATTTTCAAAAAATAAAAAAAAAACATATTTCGAAAATCTATTTATTTCCATACGGGTTTATATTATATTTCTGGTGATTTACAAGACAGAAAGAAGACACTGGCCTGTATAATCAACAATTTTTGTTTTTTTTTTGTTTTTCGGCCTTTTTAGCCATAAGCCTAATTACGATACTAGTTATATTTTTTTTAAAATGTGTCTCTACCCCCGGGGGTCAGATTTTCAGTATCTATATATTCTATAAAATATTGAAATAAAAGGTTTGTTTCCATATCAGTTGCAGAAGTAACACGCTCAATTTATTTTATACAATTAAGTCGGTTATATTGCGCATGATGGTTTGAAACCGTCAACAATTGTTATACAGCCGAGGGAATGGGGCTTAATTATAAATACTAATGGGACAAAAAAAGAATGCTACAGTGCTACAGATAGTTATCACATTATTTTAAACAGTTACTTTGAATAATCTGAAACTGTCAAGGTATCATTTCTTCGAATATTTGTGAAATATTTAGAAGTGATAACTTAATATGAGTTTTTTGTATCGTTAACATAATTTATAGAAAATATAAAATAAATATAGACATAAAAGAAAGCTTTTGAAACGGTGGTGACAAACTGTCGGCCCCAGAACGGGAAATTGCACATCGTTCGGAATTGACGCACCAATCCTTCCGAGGCAAGGCGTCAATCAAAATATATTTTTACCAAACAAATTGATGAAAAAAATGAATTGTTTTATACAGTGTGCATTTTTTTTTTTTTTTTTTTAAGTAAAATTTTCATCACTTGAAAAGTGTAAGCGCATATAAGGTTAACTAAGATGTAGTTCTTCTTCTTCTTCGTCGGCTCCTCTCCACATATACCTGTGATGAGTGTGTTTAGTTGTTTTACACAGATATATGGGACCTACTTTTTAACGCCGGTTCCAAACGGCTATTTTGGAGAGGTTACTAGGCAATTATACTCTTGGTAGGTTGCCATTACTTTCCAAGAGGAAGCGACTGAAAATATCTATCTGCCGAGACTCGGTCTCGAACCAGCGATCTTCGAGTCAGCGACCCAACACTCTAACCACTGACCCACAGTCGCATCTTGAGATCTTAAGATGTAGTATTTAGTATAAATAGTATATCAGAAATTAATATATATTTAATCAATATTTTTATATTTTAATTAAATATCAGACTTTTCGGGAACGATATTCCCTTTTTCAAAATTGTTTAGTGATATTAAGTATTAAATACTAGGCACGTCAAGGAAGTAGAGTATTTATTTTTTTTTAAATCGAAAAGCAATTTATTTTTACAGATTTACAAATTCGTATGCATATGGATATCAAACGTTATTTTTTGGCGTAGTTTCACTTTGAAAACCGACTGATGATGAGCTTTCTTATACCTTCGCCATAAAATTGTCCAGCACCTATTTGGACCATTGTTTGATGGTACTTTGGGGTTACTTTTTATGAAACTGAGGGGGGAACTTTTCATGAAAATCGGGGGAGGGCTGAGTCATGAAGCTAGGGGGCACCCCTGAGTAAAGGCTTTTTCAGAACTTAAAATCACTTGAGATTAGACAACGAAACGTGTGTATTTTTATAAGAATGTATCATTAAAAATGTCTAATCTAAAATGTTTCAGCCGAAATTTTTTTTACCGATAATATTTTACTAATGAAATTTAATCTGTATCTGATGGCTTAAAAGGCCAAGGATAAATAAATAAATAAATAAAAAAAAAATTAAATTTAATAATGAATAACAAAAATCAAGAGGATTACAAAGTTTGTAACCTGAGATTTATCTCTCGAAAGTTAAGTTTACTTCTTCGAGCATATCATTGGACTAAATCAAAAAAATTTTCAGCTTAGTATAAAATTAAACCAGATTTAATTTATTTCACATTTTTTTCTAATTGTAGTCCATTCAAAAAGACAAGCTTATGGTACGTCTAATTTTATTCAAAGATAAATATATCAACATATTTTGACATTTTACGAAGTAAAAGTATCAATATCTAATTCGATCTTTTTAATTAATATTTACTCCATTAAAAATATTAAAACTTTTACTTTCCACGAGATTCTCAATGAATATAAATCATATCTATTGAAAAAGAAATCAGAAACTCAATTCTTTTGCAAATAATTAAATGAAAAAATCTCATACAATAGGGAGCTTTGAATTTCACTTACCTTAAAAATATTATAATAAAGGAAGACCATGATGAAACAGGGAATATAGAACGATGAAAGTGAAGAGTAGAGGATAAAGTCAGTGTTGTAGAAGATACAGAGTCCAGGTTGCCGATCTGGGGTATTATTTAAGCCCAAAACGATGGGGCTCCCGATTGCTGCAGATATTACCCAAACAAGGGCTATGGTGAGACACACCCGTCGGCTGTTCTTGTGCTTGGCGTATTTGATAGGCTGGGTAACGGCGATATATCTGAAAAATAAATAAATAAATATAGATAGGTATCCTCTATATTAGCACTAAAATAAAGCTAAATCATAGGGAACGCGGTGTTGGTTGATAGTGAAACATTTTGTTAAATTATAATGAGTTTGAAGTTGAAGTTGTGGAGGTGTTTCACCACAGTAAGCTAAGTAAGTAACTGTCAAACACCACCAACTTCGACTTCAAACTCATTATAATTTAAAATAAAGCTTGTTGTGAATCAAGTGGAAAGTTAAGAGAGGCTTGCGAAATTTAAGTTATGAAAAGTCGAAAAAATTATAATGCCTCCTCTACACATGGGCTAATTAAAACTGTAAAGGGGGATTGGCTTGTAGTGGCCAATAGTGGTTGAGGATGCGAATGGGGATGGCGAAGATTGTCTTTGGTAGCGATTTTTCCCGCACATCAAAGAGGACCAGGACGAAAGTGCACAGCGTTTCCACACGTCCACCGACACTGGCCCATCTATTGGACCAATTTCTGGATGCACCATGCAGGCCAATAAGTTTTAATGGTGGCCATCATGGCGACCATCTGTGGCCCATAATGACGCACAGTGTAGAGGGTATATTATACATCACACTTTTTTGGTAAATTTTAAATTTAATTCCCCCCCCCCCCACACACACACACTCTTCAAGCCCCCATAACTTAGGCAAAAGTTAAGATATGATTATTTTATTCTTCGTTGTGCCTAAAAGTGAATATAAATAGAAAAATTCAAAATAAAGCAGGAAAGAATGGAAGAATTTTTACAGGTCAAAATATAAAGGGAGAGATCTCTACTTCTACTCCTTGTTTATTTTTTAAAAATTATGCTAATTTACAGTAAATTTAATTTAAATATTTATTTTTATTATCATTTGGAACAACATTTTAAACAATTTAAAACATTTTATTGTAACATTTAACTTAAAATTATTTTTTAATTGTTAAAAAGATATTTTTATATAAAAAATAGTTCTTTGCTTTTCACCATTTTTTTTTTTTTTTTAAGAATCTTTGAATATGTGAAATAATCAAGTAGGCTTTTCCTTTTTCCAACAAAAGAAAGTTTGTTTTGTTTATTATTAGTAAAAATGACTCGTGGAAAGGTTGGTGATGAAAAAATTCGCTCAATTATTATAAATTTATTTAAAAAGGGAAAATCAAACGCGGAAATTGGCGATCTAGTTAATTTATCAAAGTTTACTGTCAGAAATATTTCGAGTTTATAAAACAACGGATACAATAGCTACAAAACCTCGGTGTGCGTCGAAATCCAAAATATCAGATGCTGATAGACGGGCATTGAAGAAGAATATTAGAAAAACAGGCGTTCGAACTATGGTGAATTATCTGTTCTTTGGAGCGATGCTGTGGGGCGAAGTGTTTCAAGATTCACGTGCCATAGAGAAGCCCTTAAGTTAGGTTTTAAAACTTACAAGGTAATTTTATTGCAACTTATTCCAAATTTTTTTTTGTAATTTTACTAACTTTTTTTAGGCGAAAGAAAAGCCACTCTTGACATTAAAACAAAAGAAAAACCGGCTTAAATGGGCTAAAAATCACATTAATTGGACGAGTGATGAATGGAATAGTGTCCATTGGAGTGATGAGTCTCATTTTGAAGATTGTGTTGGGGACAATCGAAGCAGAGTTATTCGTCAGAAAAATGAAGCTTTCAATTCAGATTGTTTAAAAAAGAAAGTAAAATTTCCTGCTTCAGTTATGGTATGGGGTTCAATGTCTGCTAGAGGTGTTGGAAAACTTCACTTCATTGATGGAATTGTAAACATCAATAAATATTTAGAGATTTTTAAAAAATCGTTACTTCCAACAATGGCAGATGCATTGCAGAATAATAATAATTTTGTGTTTCAACAAGACTTGGCGGCCTGCCATACATCAAGAAAATCTTTAAAATGGCTTTCTAATCATAATGTTCCACTTTTGGAGTGGGTGGCAAACAGTCCCGACTTGTCACCAATAGAAACTCCTTGGCACACAATGAAAAAGCTATTACGAATACAACCAGCTAGAAACGTAGTCGAATTAAAACACTAACTTCAAAATATTCGGGATAGTTTCACTCAATATGAGTGTCAAAACTTAATAAGTACGTTGTCCAAAAGAATTCAAACCGTAATTACAAATAAAGGCGACGCCGACGTCACACAGTGGTAAAGGTTTTGTATATTTTCCTTGATTTTAACAATTAAAAAATAATTTTAAGTTAAATGTTACAATAAAATGTTATAAATTGTTTAAAATGTTGTTCCAAATGATAATAAAAATAAATATTTAAATTAAATTTACCGTGAATTAGCATAATTTTATTTAAAAAGAAAAAATATTGGTGGGCCAATTGAGATGGGACGGGGCTCGTAGAAGTATGTATTTTTAGAGGCCAAAATAGGGTGAAACTACTTATATAATTTTACCATTTACACCATTAATTCTTTATTTGTGAAACAATGTGATGTGAAACGTAAAAGGAAAATATATTTTCGGATTCATCAGTATAAAATCTATGAGAATCATATAAAATTATTCAAACAATTTTTCCATCGAAGACATGAAACAATAAAGAAACAAGTTTTTATATAGAATGATAGAAAATAATTAACTATGTTTGTATGTGATGGTAAATTTAGCTAGTTTGCAAACCATTTAATTTTCCTTATTACAAATTCCTAATTACTAATAAAATGTTCATTGATCGTTTAGGATAATATTAGATAATTATACATAAAAATTATTTATTAAAACACTTTTTTAAAACCAAGATGTTATTTTAAATTGCACTAAAATGGAGATTTTTTTGCATTAGTGCTCAAAAAATTCCTATTATCACATGACTAAAAATAAAAGAGGAGGCACTCAATTAATAAGCCCACTCGCCTCTATTTTTAGTCATGTTAATATCAACATTTTTAAAATACTTCAAAAAAAGGAGGAGATTATCAATTCGTCGGCGACTTTTTTTTATATAGGTAGACAGTAAAGAATATTTATTTTCTGCTTTTATTGATATAATGTTTTTAAATATATCTTCACTGTAGATAAGGGGAGATAGGAATAAGATGGGGTACAGGGATAAGATGGGATACCGTTGTTTCTGGGTCCGAGGGTGCTTTTATCTTTCGTAAAAGTAGCAAACTATTTGTAGTGAGAGATGAAGAAACGTTCTTCAGCATAACGGCCATTTTCATCACCTAGTTTGTAGTGTCCAGAAGTTCTAACCTAAAATTTGTGTTTTTTAACTTTTTTCTTATTTTGTTGGCTCATCTTTAAAGTGTGTTTTGGTAATTAGTATTCTAAAGAAAATATTTCTCATCATATTAGTGAAATACGTAGTTTATAAGGATATTTTTTAAGTGGTTGAATTTTATTTTATTCAAAACCTAATCCTGCCCAGACAGCAAAAACTCTAAAAGCCGCCAGTGGAGCAAAAATCTAAATTTAAATGGATTGGATTATATTTGTTAAGATATATTATTTCAATGCTGATGAAAATACATAATCATTAAAGCAGAAAGGGGAAGGAAGTTAATTAACTCGCCAGGTGCTTACGAAGGTTAGTTATGGTTCATTCGATTAAGGACCTGGAAGGCTAAACCACAAAGATCACTGTCAGGTAAAACCACAACACAATCATATCTGCCTCATTCTATACTAATTGATTATAGAGTACTTGTTAATTAAATTAATCAAAATCTAATTGCATATCTGTTTTCATTGAGTTCGGTTTATCAGCATCTATAATTGCCATTAAAGACATCAATATATCAACACCTGGGTAGAAAGAGAGAGGCACACACCCTCACCCGGCATGAATAATTTGGAATTAAAATATAACTCATAAAGGACAGACAGCTTAGGAGAACACTTTGTTACTTTTATTTATACGCATCTTTTATCAAAGTAATAATCTTTAAAGAAAATCCTTTTTTCATCCTTATCGATACCCTTCTGTCTCATATGGGGGAGGAGAGGCAAATTTTTTTTTTTTTTTTGAAAACCCTTTCAAAGGGTAAATAGCCGGATAAGCATATAAAATCTGCCCACCAATGATTTTTAAAAATCCATATATCTGATCAATTTCTTATTGAAAATACAATTTTCCTGAAAATTTCATCTTTTAACCAACAGAGTTACGACATAATTAAAAAATTTCAATATTTATTTTATTGTAACTAATTTAGTGAATATTTTTTTTTGGTAAAAATTATCGATAAGAGTAATTTTTTTTTGTAAGTTTTTAACAATCTTTTTTTTAAAATAAAAAAGTTGTTATATTGAAATATGTTCCTTTTTTGGGTGTCAGTCACGAATTTTTCACCTGAAGCTTATCATTATTTTATTGCACGGTAAAATTTTCAACTTGATCCATTTGGTGCAACATGGTAAAAAAGAAAAAAAAATAGATTTTTTTCATATTGTCTTCGAATGTTCGCTATTTTTACTGGTAAAATATTTTTTTTTTTTTTTATTTAAAAATCTATAAAAATCTGATTTAAATTTTTCATTTTATAATGAGAATAATTATTCAATGTTAATATATTAAAAAAAAAAAAAAAATTATACACAGCTCTCAAGGGCCTAAATTATACAGTCATTATGGGTTGAATTTTTGGAACTCTAACTCCTAGGTTTTTTAAGTTTCAGGATTAAATTTTCGTATATAGGTTTATTGTTGAAATATCTCGAAAATATTTTTTTAATTTTTCAAAATTTAATCCTTGAGCAGAAAAATGGGAGATTTTTGATTTTGAGATCTTAAGCACAAATGACTTGATATCTCCTAGGTTTTGTAAGTTATGAAGTTCATATTTGTATGTAGATATCTTTTTCAAATTACTAAAAAATATGTTGGAGCCATTTTTCGATATTTTGTCTTAGCGGAGTTGCGGGAGCTATTTTTGAAAAATGAAATTTTCAACATTTCAACATAATTTCATTTCAAATAATTTTTTATAAAGGAGAGATTTAGTTTTTGATTAGAAAGTTGAAGTATAAAAATACGTATTTGAGCCACTCCAATACCTATTTTGGGTTACATTTTTTGAATATTTAATTTCTCCCGCTATTTTTGAGTTACAAGATTCATTTTTGAAACATGGACTTATTTATTTGAATAATTCGAAAGCGTTATTTAAATAAATTAAAGAACGTTTGACATTCCTATAGCTATGATTTAAGGAACTGCTATGGAAATTGGTACTCTTTTAGATATCAACTCTTTTGTAAAGCCGACATCCTCGAACGTCGTTTGTATCAAACTTGGCCTCTTTTTTATATTTATGTTATTGGACAGATATCATTAATTTTTGAAAAGTTATATCCAGTTATTTATCTAAATAAATATCTCTATAGCATTTTTTATAATCAGGAACGAGGCTTTTTGAATCACAGTAGGAAGATCGAGTCCTTATAGAATGATGGTTATTTTTTCTTTTTTTTTCAATAAAAAATTTTCATCAGCGTTTATAATTTAATTTTATTTGAAACAAGAGACGTTTCGTGACATTAATTTAATTTCTTTTCATTTTGCCTCTGTGAAGGAAATATAATATCTTTTTTTTAGCATAGGTAAGACCATTAGTTAAATATTATCTTTGTGAATTGTGATATATTAATTGTGAAATGTAATGTGATATATTGTTAAATGTTTTTATAGACTGAAGATGGCATTGAGTTAATGCCGAAACGTCTCTTGTTTCAAATAAAATTAAATTATAAACCCTGATGAAAATGTTTTATTGAAAAAAAAAAGAAAAAATAACCATCATTCTATAAGGACTCGATCTTCCTACTGTGATTCAAAAAGCTTCGTTCCTGATTATAAAAAATATTATAAGAATCAAATAATTACTATTCCTGAATCTATATAGCAGTTAAATTTCACCTCTTCATTTTATGTCCCAAAGAAGGGAAAGCTCAAGTGTTTAGTTCTAATAGTTTTTGAGTTATGGAGGGGGGTCGAAAGTAGCTCGCGATATGGTTCGTGTAAATACGTTATACACAAGGCCGGTGCGTCGCCCGTTCTTTTCCGAACTTTGCTGATACTCTGTCGTGCTGAGACGCCCGCATACTGCCGTTTACTCCTTCGACATGAAAACCATTTTGGGTGACTATTGCATTTCTACTTTTCTAGTGGCCCTCAGATTATGAATATAATACATTTTGGTTATATATATAGACAACACGGCAGTGTGTCAGCCAAGTTCGGAAAAACGGGCGACGCACCGGCCATGTGTTTATTTACACGAACCATTTCAAGCTACTTTCGACCCCCCAATAACCCAAAAAACTTTAGATTTTTCATTCGTAATAAGATCCACTAGAACATCTAGAACCCCAAATTTCATGAATAAATCTATTATATCTATTATAGTTCTTGAGTTATTAAGCTCTAAAAAGTGCCATTTTTAACACTGACTGACTGACATATCAAAAAACTTAAGTACTTCCGCTGATCCTAGAATGCTGAAATTTGGCATACTGGAAGAGTTTGGGCTACAATTAATGGGAAAAATCGAAAAAGTGAAACTTTCCCTTTTTCAGGACCTAAAATGAAGGGGTGAAATTTATTATATAGGCTTAATTAACATATAGTGAAAATTCAATCAAGGTAGAATTCTGAAATTTGGCATACTGGTAAAGCTTAGAAAATTAATAAAGGAGAAAATTGAAAAACCGAAACTTTCCCTTCTTCGGGGTCCGAAGTGTAGGGGTGAAATTTATAAAAAACCGGCCGAGTTTTTAACAGATATTTTATGAGAAATATTTAATAATTATTAATATAAATCTTTAATTTATCTAACTTTTCAAAAATTAATGATATCGGACCAAAAATATAAATGTGAAAAAGCGGCCAAGTTCGGTACAAACGGCTTCGCAGACAAAAGAGTTGAAATCTAAAGGTGTACCAAGCTCCATAGCAGTTGCTTAAATCAGTGTTCCGCAAAGTGTGTGCCGCGGCACACTTGTGTACCGTAGTCATTAGTTGGTGTGCCGCGGAAAAATTTCAAGTTTTATGAAAATAATGCACTCACACATAGCTGATAGTTATGCGAGCAATCAACGATTGATCCAAATTTTGATCGTCTGTGCTCAGTTAAGCAGGCTCACATTTCTCATTAAACATCTTTTCATATTATATTGATTTTAATAATAAATAAATATTAAATAAACATTGGTTTTTACTTTGGTATACCTTTAAAATTTCTTGATTTGGTAGGTGTACCTTGAACACAAAAAGTTTGCCGAACACTGGCTTAAATCATAGCTATAGGAATGTACAACGTTCTTCAATTGATTTAAAAGAAAATTTGTTACGTTCTTTGATATTAAATTTATAACTTGGCAAGTTTTATATCCAACTAAATTGTTTGTAGTATAAAATAGAACAACTAGCAAAGCTAAATTTTAAGCTTCTATTAAATATCATCACGTTAAACGAAAGCTATTGACTATTATAACTTGCCAAATTATAAATTTAATATCAAAGAACGTAACAAATTTTCTTTTAAATTCAATTGAAGAACGTTGTACATTCCTATATTAAATTGAAAGTTTTTTTGCCGAGAGTAGCAGAATTTTTATATATTGAAGGAGACAATAAAAGAGTGTGTCTTCTGCTGGAATTATAAATTTTATTTATTTATAACGAGACTATAGTTTCGAGGGCTTTGCCCTCTTCATCAGTCGATTACAATAGATTCACAGGAATTCATAAATTAATTCCTGTGAATCCATTGTAATAGACTGATGAAGATTGAAACTATAGTCTCGTTATAAATAAATAAAATTTATAATTCCAGCAGAAGACACACTCTTTTATTGTCTCCTTCAATACATTCCTATAGCTATGATTTAAGCATCTGCTATGAAACTTGGCACGTTTTGATCTCAACTCTTTTTGTCTGCGATGCCGTTTCTACCGAACTTTGGCCCTTTTTCACATTTATGTTTTGTCAGATATATATACCTTTTTTAGTAAAAACATGTTTGTTTCATAGAAAACAAAATCAAATTTATTCAAGTATTGGCCCTCACCCTGGTAGCACACACACAATATGCTCCAGAATATTCCAAGAATGCCCAACTAGGAATATTCCGGGAAGAGAATTTAATGTCCTATACGAATATTCAAATTTCGATCATCCTTGGGATATTTTTAGAATGTCCCGAAAAAGCGTCACTAACCAATTTTTTTTTCTTATATATAACTCAATATTAATGGAAATATTGTTGTTATTTTAATTATATTTTAATAATATTTTTATAGAGAAAAGTTTTCGGAATTTAACAGAATGTAATGAATTTTTTTTATTATTTTTATATAATTTCATTTAAATAGAGTAGGTAAACATTCCTCGGGATATTCCCGGGGTGTGGGTAGAAGATTCTTAGGACATTCCTCGGGAGATTCCCAGAATATCTGTAGAAGATTTTTAGGTGGCATTATGGGCTTTCTAAGTATATTCTTAGAATATCTACGTAGATTTATAGGACTTCTACGGAATATACGAATGTTCGGAAAAGATATTGAAAGAATATACATAGAATATTCTTGTGCTACCTGGGTATATCCGAATATGAACCTAATATTTAAAATATATTTGTGTATGCCGGCAACAAATTGTTCCGCAGAAAGGAGCTTTAGCAAACTGAAAAGAATAAAAGACTATGTTAGAAATACAACTGAACAAGATAGATTGGATGCTTTAGCAGTTCTATGCATTGAATCAGAAATTACTGTTTCACTGAACTATGATAGCATAATTCAAAATTTCGCAGACATGAAAGTACGAAAAAAAAAATTTTAAATGCTACTTTATGTTCTTATTAATATTATTACGCTTTATATTAAAAGCTTGCTTCACGAGCAATCTATCAATGTAATTTTTGTTTTGTTAAATCCCTCAAACAAATCTGTATAAAAATAATTGTTTACCCAATTTAAATTAAATTATATTAAAATAAAAACATTTTTCTGTTAAACTCCGCAAACTAAAGAATCTTGAATTTTCTCTCTCTGATCAAAAGCCCGTCCACCAAATCTTATATATATGTATACACACACACACACACACACACACACATATATATATATATATATATATATATATATAAATGTCTCTTAGAATTAAATGTCCGCAAATTTTCGTATGCCTATGTCCGCACATAAGCTTAGTTCGCCACTGTCTGCACGTTGTTTCCGATAAAGCACTGTCATCATAGGACACCACAAGGATTCGGCAAACGATGTTTTCAAATTAAATCAGAAAAGCAGAACTTACCGCATATGCTTTTTTTTCTGACAAGAAACCCCGAAACATGTATTAACTACAATAAAAATTATAAATGATTCAATCTGTATGTGTGTTTTGTTTTTTATTTTTGATAGTACTTTGATTCTTTGTGAGAATAGGGGATTTAGTGAATATATACTATATATATTAAATCAAACAGAAACACACTCTTTAATATATTCGAATAATAAGTAATATTAATAATTTATTTTAAATTGAAATTCACAATGATTTGCTTTTTTCATTATTCCTTTCTTTTTTATTAGTTACTTTCTTTCCCTTCTTTATCAGAGTTTCACAATTACTGCCAACTGTAAATTTATTTGTCTTAAGAACAACTTGTCGACGAACGGATTAATGGACATTTAATCCTGATTTATTATTTTCAAGACCTCAAGAGAAATAACATTTTTTGTTAGTTAGAATATTTAATCTCTTTCATTATTTAAATTACATTCAGAAATACATCTCATTCAATACTTTTTTGTTCTCTTAAGTTTTTTTTTAACTTCCTAACTGAATAGGAAATTCAGTGAAAATAAAAAATAATTCAATTAACTTCTCAAATATTTTAAAATTTATGAATATTTAATAATGTTCTTTTTTTGTTGAACGTTTAAATCTTTAATTAAGTTTTTAATCAATATCGTCAAAACAATGAATGAACAAAAAGTAAAGAATTAATTTAGTTTAAGTTACTCTTTTATTGTCTCCTTCAAAATATAGTTTAACCTCAAGGATATTTTTTTGATATTGTTCATAAATATTTTAATTGTCAATGTTAATAATTTTGTATAGCTTAAAGACAAAAATATGACAAAAGCAAAATAAGGATTCAATTAATTAAATTACCAATCTGTTGATCTATACATTAAGAGATAGCTTCCTGATAAGCTAGAGAGTTAAAATTTTACAAACTGTTAGATTATAATACCTACTAAAGTTTAGGAAAATCTCTATTTAATTACTAGTGGCTGGACCACCGAGCGATGCTCAGTAACTTTTTGCCTCTAAATGGCTTAAGTTTCAAATTTCAAGCCTCTGCGACTAACCGAAGACGAGATATGAACTATTAAAATATTTATTTTGCGACATGACTAATTTACACCCCCTTCCTTTATTTCAATCGGATTAAAATCTATACCGACTAATAACTCATGACATTTGATAACTACACCAATTTGAAACAAAATCGTTATTTCAGTTTTTGAGAAAATAGAAAAAAAAAACGACAAATCGTTAATGTAAATGTCTACTTCCGGTATTTCGATTTCAATGACTGATTTATTTCGCCACGCAGAGGGGGGCAGCCCCTTACAAAAAGAATACAGATTTGTTTACATATTAGGTTAAAGCCCTCATCAGCCGTCCAAACAATTACGCCAGATGTTGTGGCTATTAGTGAAAAGTATATATGGGCCCCAGTAGGACTCCAGAACCGAGGCCAGAGTGTTGGGAGCGCCAAAAGCGCCCCACAACTGTGCAATGCGACAAGAAAAAAAACAATAATCAAATGTTAAAAACAAAAAACAAAAAAGGGGGGGTCAGATAGGCTAGGCGGTAGCGTGACAGCGAGCTAACCAGGGGACTCGGGTTCGAATCCGACTCGAGACATCCATCTGACCCCCGGGGGTAGAGACAAATTTTAAAAAATATATAACTAGTATCGTATTTAGGCTTATGGCTAGAAAGGCCGAAAAGCCAAAAAAAAAAAAACATAAATAAAAATAAAAATGCTATAATAATAATACTATATATAAGAGTCTAGATTAATTTGTAACAACGCTCAGAGAATGCAGCCGACAGGGAGCGCCGATGCAGTCGGTATATTTGCGGCAAATTTGAAATATAATTGTAATTTAAAATTAAAGACTCCAATTGATTTTAAATTAAGAAACATTAAATATATTGATAATTATTTCTCCTCCCCCCCTCACAACTCAAAAATTAAATATTCAATTCGCTTTTCTTTGCGCACAGAAAAATAAATTAATCACATCTTATTTGATTTATATTTTATATATTATTTGTTTATTTTTTAATAATTTGCCACTTTTTTAATTTTTTAAAAATCTAAATTTTGTTATTCTTATTTTTGGATTTTTAGAAAATTGAACGACTTAAGACACGCATGCCCATATGAGTTTCTCATGGCTAAGCTGGAGGGAGCAGCCTGTCATACAAACAACACCTGATCTCTTTTAAGTAAATATTTGGAGCCTTATATCCATTATCGAATTTTAAAAAAATGATATAATATAATTCTCCTCCTCACACGATCCCATTTATTTAAATAAATCTATTTCTACACAAAAAATATCACAATGCTGTAGATTATAGAAAAAAAAAATACTTCCAGATTCATATCTAGAGTCTCATTTCTGTAGCTGTGTCAGGACGAAAATGAGGCGAAACTTTTAAGAGACTATGTATTTTCGGGAGTTTGCAGGTATACTTTTAGAGTGTGGTATTTTAAGAGGAATACAATTTTTGGGCCGAGACGCCGCCCGCCAGAGCACCAGCCCGGAGGGTGCCGAAGGCACGCACGAAAAAGCTCGTAATAATAATAATAATACTCGTTTAAAATGGGCAGGCCACCGCAGAAAGGTCATTTGTCGAGGAAGGCCAGCCCAGCAATGCACATAAATCTAAACTCATTGTCTGAATTAATTAAGGCCGGGCCCCGTCCGGAAAGACCGCCTCATAAAACTAGAAAAGTTAAAAACGGAACCTAGCATCGCCCTGAGTGTCATTTTGTTTAATGTAGTTTTGGGGACATCCAGGGCGCGCAGGTCCCTGAAGGACCGGGGACACCACACCCCCTTCCACGATATTGTCGCCGCCAAAACGGTGACAGCACCGGCTGCGACACCGAACCTCTCCGCGATATTCCCGACCAGTCTGGAGTTGCCACTATAATAATTAATTTCGTTCTTCAACCTACAGTCCGGCGAGCGCTGAGACCACCTGGTCACCCGATCTTCTGGCCCTGCCATCACGATGTCGGGCTTACGATCTCCGGCGACACTGGTGTATAAATACTCCAGCTCCACCCTAGGATATTTTTTTTTTCAAATCGTCCGCCAAACACCGGACAACGGCGTCGTGCCTTTTGATCTTCCCGTCGTGTGTCCGCCCACAGCCCTGGATAATATAGGCCGTCGTCTCCGTTTTGGGGCACCCGGCCCTACACCCCGGGACACCCCCTCCCGCCTACCGCGACTAGTGCCGAAAGCAGAAGGGAGAGAGCCCGATCGGAGGCGGCAGAGGTCCTCAAACGTGCCGTTGCTCAGTGGACCAGGGTAGTTCACCCAGAAGTACGACGGGCTAGCCCTCGCACACAGTCCCAGGTCCTTACCGTCGACGATGTCATATAGCCAGCGGGCCCAGTATTCCCCGGCTCCCCCTACGCCACCAAATTTTCGGAGGGTTTCGGTGGCCCAATTAATCCTCCTGACCACATCATGTGTCTCAGATGCAGCTCTCGCTGCATCGAAGCTCGAAGTTGCCATTAGGCTTATACGAGCATGTGTCAGGAGTGGCACGTGCCAACTAAACGAAGGAACCCCCAAACCCTCGTCCCTTATCCTGGCGTGGAAGAAACCCTCTGGAGTGTCGCGAGGCAAATTAAGGGCTGTTCTAATGAATGCCCGCACCCGGCGATGAGGTCGCCCACCGTAACGCCACCTAACACCAGGGGATGTATACCTGTGGAAAGAACATGAAGCCTCAAGATTTCCATCTTTTGCGAAGCCTTCAGGGGAGCGGCCCCAACCTTCTCCAACATCTCCGCTAGCGGCCACTCCGAGGATACCAGGCCCGAGGAGCCCACACGGACTCCAAGGTAGGAAAAGGTCCGACCAACGGCTAATGCCGCGATCGCCCCACCCTCCACCCTGAAGTCATAGTCAGTGTACACCCGGATCTTTCTCTCCTTACCGGAAGGAACTAGCGAGAGAGTCACAGACTTGGCCGCATTAATCTTGATCCAGAACATCCCGGCGCCGACCTCAAAGTCGCGTATCTGAGCCCTAAGGCCCACGGCCGTCGATGCCACAAGGACAACGTCGTCCGCAAAAGCCAAAGAGGCAACACGTACGCCTCGTAGCTCGTAACCGACATGAGGGGACAATCGGTCTAAGATGTATTTAGCAACCAAGTTGAAAAGAAATGGGGACAAAGTGTCCCCCTACCTCACACCCCTCCCTAATTTGATCTTTTTTGATCTTGAGCCCTCATAGACGCGTTGTTGTGCTGTCCGAGTATAGAGACCTGACCACGGGAACGAGCGCAAAAGCTTGCTGTACTCCTTCTAGGCTATATCGAGCTCAAGTTTTGAATTTCGCGGCTCTGAGACTTAGGGTTGTGAAACGCAGGGGGGTACATTCTTACGTACACATCACCTTCCGGTTTTTTCTATTTTAGCCAAAATCTTGTGATACTTGTGGTAGCC
Organism: Forficula auricularia; assembly: GCA_024734495.1. Lineage (NCBI taxonomy): Eukaryota > Metazoa > Arthropoda > Insecta > Dermaptera > Forficulidae > Forficula > Forficula auricularia. Next base: position 33,951,006 of record JALMQS010000225.1, on the reverse strand, counting down.
TCTAGATAGCTTAAGTTTCAAATTCTAGGGCTCTCCGACTTACCGAAGAGGAGATATGAACGATTAAAATATGAATTTTGCGACATGACTAATTTAAACCCCCTTCCTGTATTTCAATCGGATTAAAAATTTGACATATAAGAACTCATGATACTTGATAAGTACACCAAATTTTATCGAAATCGTTAGAGTCGTTTTCGAGACCCCGATTGGATATATATACAAGAATTGCTCACTTAATAATATAAGATAAGATAACTCAATTCTACCAGTACGAGGGGGTCCAGGAGCCACCTGGCTAACAAGGAGGCTGCCAAAGTTATTTATAATTATTCTTTCTTAATTATAGACTTCACAGAATTGGTAATTTATTGGAGGAACACAATATAGATATATTTACAACCAAAGCAGACAAAATCTGGAAGCCGCAAATTCTTAATATTTAATTTCAATTTCATCTGTTAATAGTATACTAATTATTAATAACCACAAATATACATATATTTATATTATGCATAAAAGGTTTTCTTTAGCTTCTCTTGCGAATTTTGAGTTGAACATTTAAGAAGATGACATGGCGCTTAACTCCAAAAAAGTTTCCGATCCTGTCCTCTAGGGATACATTTTTATTTTGAAAAGATAGTGCAAATATTTGTGCAGGAAAGACATTTTACTATTCCTTTGGAATTTTTCAGCACCCTAAAATACTAGCGTAATCAACATTTTCTATTGCTTATCTATAATCTATAATATATTTCAGTGGCGTGCGGTCCATGCTGTCCATGCGGCGCATCCCTAAAATTTCAATTTTTAAAAAATTTCTAAAAAAATTTTCTTTACTTTAGTTTTTAATTTAAAACCAGTCAAAAAGCGAAAACCTGTAAATCGAGTCCCATGGCAAATGGAAGGATGAATTTATTATTTTCCCTTATAGTAGTATAATAGGAGTATTTTAATAATATCCCCGAGTATCTAGAGAGTATTTCTAGTACAACTTTTTAACAAAATGCGAACACTTTATCTGGTCTTCAGAGACCAAAACGTGCATGAAAATCTATTGGTCTGTTTGTCTGTCTGCTATCACATTAGAACCCAAAAGCAGTAAACCAAAGGAATATGAAATTTAAAAGTCATATTAATCATCGCCTCTAGAGAGACAATTTTCGTTTTAAATCGAATAAATGTCAGGACGCGCGATATTTTAAGGTTTTTCTTATTTTTTATTTTTTGAAAAACTGCTTCAACTATTGAATCTTCACTATTTAAATAGAATCAAATTTTTATGATGCTTATAATTTTTATTAAATTATGTGAAATAAATTTCGGAAAAGTTTGTTTGAAAATATTTAGAAACCTGAGAATTTAAATCATACCTAGAGACTAGACTTTAAATGTGAGTCTTTTAAAAACAAAATGCAAAATAATGAATTTATTCTCTAGTTAATTAATTTGTAATAATTGTATTTTAATGTTGATTTGTTATTAATGCAGGTTGATGGTTGGTTAAGTTGGTGAAAATCCTGTGATTTGCACAAAAAGGCCAGAATATTTTTGGCCAGTGGTTAGGTAAGCTAATAGTATTAACTTACAAGTGATGAAATTCAAGCTTTGATAAAAATATCCTTCCATTAGAATTCGGTGCTGCTTCTATGGCCTCTGAATTAAATTGATGATGCTTTATGAAGCTACTGGGAGTTATATAACTCTCTCTCCACTAAAATGGCAACAGTTTGACTTTTTAAGGTTTTTTGCTTTTGTGATTACAGGCATAAGCTCGCCAAATATAAGTTGGCTAAAATATAAATTATTCTATCTAAATGAAAAAAAGAGTTTGGATTTGAATGAAAACAATTTCAAATGATTCTAATACAAAAAAGTTTTTAATATGAAAGCAGAAAAAAGAAATAAAAATTTTTAAGAAAAAAATTAAACCGACTTCAAAAAAATTAAATGCAACAAATAAAATACACTAAAAGGCATAAAATAATTATTATCTTATTTAGTCACAACTAAATATTAAGATGAAATTACTTTTTGAATTTGGTGTCAAACAAACTATAACTATAAGCGACTGTACCCACCAAATGTACTAAGTAAGATCCGTCGAGTGCGATTCATAAAAGGTACATGTTTGGCACCGACTTAAAAAAGTAATTTCATCTTAATATTTCGTCGTTTAGTTTTAACTAAATAAGATAATAATTATTTTATACCTTTTGGGGTATTTTATTTGTTGCATTTAATTTTTTGAAGTCGGTTTTATTTTTTTCTTAACAATTATTTTTATTTTTCTCTTTTTAGTGATGTTATTAATAGTGATCATATTATCAGAACTTGACCAAATTAATTTGGCACAATCTTTAAGATACCCCCTTTCCAATAAAAAAAAATCATCGAAATCGGTTTATAAACAAAGAAGTTAGGCCTGAAGAAATCTAACAAAAAATGTCTAATACCAATAAAAATGGGACCAATCAGAAGCTAGACTGAGCCCAATCCAAATTTTTTTTTCAAAATCGGTTCACGATTGGCGGAGATATGAGGTAACATAGACACAAAAAAATCAAAAAAAAAATCAGTCGAATAGAGAACCTCCTCCTTTTTTGAAGTCGGTTAAAAAAAAGGAATAAATTAAGATGATTTGAGAATCTTTGGACTAATCCATTTCTAAGAACTCTCAATATATAAGATCGCAATTAACTAAGACTGCTATAGACAATCTTAGCTTGCTCATAGCAATAGAATTAGGAGAAATTTAAGATTTTCTTATAGGACAGGCTGATTCATCGTGGAAGATGGACGATTTCCATCTCAGGGACTGTGTAGTTTTAAGTCACAAGATTTAATTTCTGACTACTACCCTCGGTCACACAAAGCAGTATCCGTTTGAGGCGAAGGTCCCAAAATATATTAAAAAAAATCCAATTTATTTTTGAAAAAAAACGAAAATGATGCTTCTTCCTTAACTCCGCAATGATACCATCTTATCCAGACGTTTTATTCTATGATATTAAGTTTCCAGATGTGTCCATGAATTTTTCCCGTGATAGTAGGTTCTGGATAGTTAAGAAAGTCATTGAATTTGGCTTGATATGGTAAACACTGACTGAGATTGTAAACCTCTTCTAAACCACATTCATCAGCTAATTTACTATTTATTTAAATGGATTTTTATACATATTTTATTAATGTTCTACACGGTTTTATTGTAGACCGAAAATCAGTGAATTCCCTTCATTTTTTTTTTTAATCAAAATAATTTCAGCAAATTTTGAAATATTTCGAAATACGAAGTAAGAAAACAAAAATTTTTTCATGCACAATTACACTATTTCTTCCCCATACCATATGTTAAAGTAAAGATCAAGTTAAAGTTTGTAGCTTCTTCTTGAGAGAACACAAACAATTTCAACCTCTAATTTATATTTTTTAGCTAAAAAAAAATATTTTTTGGTTTTATAATGCCAACAGTAGCTTTTGAGATAAATGGCTGGTCGATGTTGGCAGGGTATATAATTAGATATGTATTCCCAAAAAGCTTTAATTAACACCAATCAAATAATAAAAAATAAAAAAATAAAATATTTAATCAGCATGTTAAAAGAAATTTCTATTCTATTAATTTAAGAAACGTGACTTGAATCGAGTATCAACTTTGGATATGAGATAAAAAAGAAAACGATTAAAGCTCATCTTGATTTTATTTTAATTTGCTTTACTTATTGAATTACTTTCATAAACTTGAAAAACGTTTAGTTAGTAATTTTATCTATAATAATTTTTAATCTTAGAAACATATTTCAAATTTTCTTGCTTGTATATGTATTTTTATAAGGTTATTTCAACAGAATTAGTAAGAACTGGTGAGAAGAAAATCGATAGAGAAGAGGGAAGAAAGAATATAACAGAATAATGAAAAAGAAAAACAATTTAGTGTGTGAGGGGAAAGGAGAAAAAATAAATTAAATAATATTTTATAAAGAGTAGAAAAATAATATTATTTAAACATCTTTTAGCAACATTCCCACTTGCAAATATTATTTAACACGAGCTTATGGGGGTTCATTAAGAGGGTGCATTTTATTTTACGACTTTAATGAAATTATATTAATTTTGTTTTTGTTTTTTATTAAAAAGAGAAATAAAGATGTTGTTAGTAGAGTAGGTATAATACATCCTTTGAGAATTAGTTTAAAAAATAAAAATAATTAAATTTAGAGAAATTTGACAAAAAAAGAAATTATAATTAATATCGAATAACTTTGTTTAATCATTAAATTTTGCATATCTATTTAGTTCCCGAGACAATACATTGTGATTCAAAAACAAACCACCCAAAATGGAGAGGAGGGCAAAAATGCAAATTTTAAGCCTGTAGAGCTACATGAACCAAATTTTGTACTCTTAATCCGTGGACCTTTAGAAGAGTAGAAATGTAAAAACCAACCACCGAAAATGTGGGAAAGGGCCATAAATAAAAATTCTAAGTCTTTAGACCTACATGAACCAAATTTTGTAAACTTACTATGTGGGGTGAGGCCCATTAAAAAACTAGAAATGCAAAAATAATCAACTGGTGTGTTCACCATACAACTTTCACATTTTCATTTATTTGAAGTCAGCGCGTCTCTACCAATTTACACCCCCTTCCTTTAATTCGTTTTTTCGATTTTCTCAAAAACGGCACCAACGATTTTTTTAAAAATTTGACACAACTAATAACTCATGACACTTGATAAATACAAAAATTTTTAAAAAAATCGTTGGAGCAGGTTTTGAGAAAATAAAAAAAACCTTTCATGTAAATGTCCACTTCCGATCTTCCGATTTCAACCAAAAGCTTGATATACTTCTTCTAGCCTATATAAAGCATAAATTTTGAATTTCGTATCTCTGAGACTTATGTTTGCAAAACGCAGGGGGGGGTCAATTCTTACGTACGCAAACATCAATTTCCGGTTTTTCTATTTTAGCCAAAATCTTGTTATACTTCTTGTAGCCTTTAGATAGCTTAAGTTTCAAATTTCAAAGCTCTGCGACTTCCCGAAGACGATATCAACGATTAAAATAACTATTTTACGACACTCCTAATTTACAACCCCTTCCTCTTATTCAATCAGATTAAAAATTTGACACAACTATGAATTCATGACACTTGATAAATGCACTAATTATTAAAAAAATTGTTAGAGCCGTTTTTGAGAAAATAAAAATAAACGAAAAATCTTTCATGTGAATGTCCACTTCCGGTCTTCCGATTTCAATTGACTGATTTAATGTGCCACGCAGAGGGGGGCAGCCCTTTACAAAGAAGATAACAGATTTTTTACAAATAATCATTTAACAAAACACCTCATCAGGCGTCCAAACAAAGCGCCAGATGTTGTGGCTAATAATTAGACTAATACATATATGGGCGCCGGTAGATCACTATCTCCAGAACAGCGGCCAGAGTGTTGGGAGCACTAACAGTGCCCCACAACTGTACAGTGCGATTAACACATTAAGATAAATAAATAAAAAAACAAAACAAAAAAACAATAAATAAATATGATAAGTAGCATTAATAAAATAAATCGTTCAAAATGAGCTGGCCACCGCAGAAAGGTCATTTGTCGGGGAAGGCCAGCCCAGCACTGCACATTAAATTTAAAATTGTTAATATTATTAACTAAGGCCGGGCCCCGTCCGGAATGTCCGCCTCATATAGCTCGAGAAGTTAAAAAGGGAACCTAGCAAAAGCTTGATGTACTCCTTCTACTCTATAACAAGCTTAAGTTTCGTATCTCTGAGACTTATGGTTGCGAAACGCAGGGGGTGTACATACGTACTGACCAATGGATTTTGGACCCCTTTTTGGCCTCTGGGGACCACAATTTCCGGTTTTATGTCCTAAATCCGGTTTCCAACTATTAAGGGCAACGATTCATTCTACCTAGAACTTACAAAATGAAATTAACTTTTTTCATCTCTGAGATACAAGCTCTCAAAGAGTCAGGACCCAGACTGGCCATCGCAATACTCGCTCTCCTTTACGTTACACCAAATACACATTCACCCTCTCCCTATAAATATATATACCCATCGGGACGTTTTTTTGTTATATAGAAAATCCACTGGTAAAATATTCTTTTGTCAATAGATTTTTCTCTATTTAGAACAAAAGTCTAATTATAAAAGATGTTCAGTATTAAAAACTCCATTAAATTTTAGAAAAATATTAATAACTAAACATTTAACAAACATGGTTTTATTTTAAGATATCACGATTTCTTCAGAACTACTTGAGCTGTTAACTTTAAATTTGGTATGAAGGATTGATTTAATACGTAAATGTTTTTGCTAAGAAGGTTTTTTTTATAAATTTGAATTTTAAAGAGGTGAAGCAAGAAAAAACTTCAAAAATCCGGCTGGAGTTCCTCAAAACGGCGGCCAAATTTCATATCAGGAAAAACATCAGCTTCCAAGTTAACGGTTTTCATTTTACCGAACATGAATCCATAGATGATTACAACATTAAACAACATTAGGCTCGATAAGCAAATCACGAAGTCGGCCCAGGCGGTCTGGGATGCGTCTGAATCAGGAATAGACACTAAAAGATTCATTAATACAATTAGCTATAAGTCTCAACCCAGGTGGTTCAGGCCGGACATGTGGACACATTTCTTAATTACTGGATACGGATCCATAAACAAATACCTGAACAGAAGAGGTGCCTGGGACCCTCCGGAACCCTTCTGTCATAATTGCCCCGATCGAGTGGAGGATGTGGATCATATACTATTTGAATATCCCATATACTTCGCAATCCGATACCCCGAATTTATAAACATACGCACTGACCAATGGATTTTGGACCCCATTTTGGGCATTGGGGACCACAATTTCCGGTTTTATGTCCTAAATCCGGTTTCCAACTATTAAGGGCAAGGATTCCTTCCACCTAGAAGTTACAAAATGAAATTAACTTTTTTCATCTCTGAGATACAAGCTCTCAAATAGTCAGGACCCAGACTGGCCATCGCAATACTCTCCCAATATATTCTATTGAATATAAATGTGAAAGTAAAAACATCTTTGAGTATTTTGCTCTCTCGAGTTTTTAAGTTTTAGGATTCAAATTTGTTACATTGGTTTATTAATGCTAAATCTCAGTAAGTTTTTTTTATTTTTTTGAAATTTTACCCTTCAACTGAAAAATGGGGGATTTTTGATTTTGTGGTCTAAAACACAAAAGGCTTCGTATCTTTCTTGCCCTTAGACCAAACTCAACCAAATTTTGTATACATAATCTGTGGGCCACTAGAAGGCTAGAAATTCAAAACTAACCACCCAAAATGGGGGGGGGAGAGGGTAAAAAATGAAAATTCTTGCCCTTGGACCAAACTCAACCAAATTTTGTATACATAATCTGTGGGCCACTAGGGAGCTAGAAATGCAAAAACTGGGTGCGGGGGTGGGCGTGGGGGTGGAATGTGGGGGAAGTGTGGTTAGTGGGGTGCAGGGTGGGTTCGGAGGTGGAATGAGGTTGGGGTGCTGGGGCGGAATGCAGGGGTGGGTTGCAGGGGCCCCGGCGTGGGGGTGGAGGTGGAATTGAGGGAAGGCTGCTTAGTGGGGTCTAGAGTGAGTGCGGTGGCGGGGGTTAGGTGCAGTGAGCCCAGGGTGGGTGTGGGTGTGGAATGGGGGGAAGGATGCGTAGTGGGGTGTCGGGTGGGTGCGGAGGTGCAATGGATTTGGGGTGCGGGGGTGGAGCTCCAGGGGGCGGACTTCTCAGCTAGTATTCAATAAAAGTGAAGTAAATTAAATTCGTTTTTTCTCTAAGATTATTTCTGATCAATGAAATCGTAGTATTCAACTATATATTTAAATTTTAGGAATAACAAAATGAAAATCAAATCCTTTATCAAGATTACAGTAGAGCTGAAAAGTCAACCATTTTTCCGACCCGCATCGAAACCAAACAGGGTATATAATTGTTCCTCATATTATTGAATTTTTTATACCATACATTGTACAATAGATTTCATCTTCTTCCCGAGTTTGATATTTTTTCTCGTTTCTAATAATACGCGGTAAATAGAGATTTTCTATATATTACACTCTCTTCGAGGTTTCATTTTGTTTTATCGCCAACTTTGAAAAAAGACAGAATATAAAGGCCTACATAATATAAATTTGATTAAAATTTCTTGATAATAATCTACTAGTATATATGAGATCATATAGAAGTCGCAGCTCTCTGATAATTTTTGATATTTTTACAGCACCCTAGTTTTTTCTTACACAATAATTATTAAGCTATCTTGAAGACGGTACTTTGGTAAAGGGGATGTAAAATTATTTTTCTAATGGGAGAAAAGCTTTTTCCCCGATAACTTTCTGCGATTAGATGTGTATAGGGATGAATTTGCGTGAGTTTTCATGTAATTATTAATTCTAAACATCTTGAAGGAATGTTCCTCCTATATAATTTTAGTCAATAGGCAAATCTTTTTAATTATTTTTCGAAGCCTCTTAATCAAGAACCATTGCATTAGAATGCATATCTAGATACTATAGCAGACAGCTCGCATGTTTATTTTATTCAGAAGATATGATGTGAAATATATTGGTAATCAAACGATACTTCCACATTATTCATAAGCCTCGAAAACGAAAAGATAGATATGATTATCTTAAAGTGAATGATATATCGTAAAATATTAAATACATATAAATTCATTCTCTAATGTAAAATGAGTTTCAATAAATAATTCAGACTGATCGTACTCCAAATCATATATTAAAATCCCGAAAATTTATAGCTCCATCAGGAGTTCGCCAATTGGATCATATTTGTCCTTTATTGTTTTTGTTAATTATTAAGGACTTACATTATATAAAGGAATTTTGTAATATTTTACTATTTTCGGATGAATTAAAATAATTAATAGAAATTTCGAGAGAACAAAATTTCAAAATGTAATCCAATTTGTACAAAATAATGAATTGGTGTATCGCCAACTTACTGTTTTTCATTTTTGAGAAATGTCTCAATATTAGCTTTCCAAAAAGTACTAGCCATATTGTTTTTGATTATTTTCTCAATACAATGTTGGATATTAACTAAATCTCTACTAATGTATGGATCAATAATTCAATAATTTAAAGGCTTATCGGAAAGAACAACATGGACAGACTAGAGAGAATACAGCATTAAAGCTTAGTTCACATTAGTCAAGTAGCTCGGCTTAGTGAACTGGACCCAGTACTCGACTCGGCCTCAATTTTTGTGGAGGTATTTACACGGTGCTAGTTCTAGTATGACTTTAGAAGAAATGGCGTGTGCTGATCAACGTCGTCTGCTTAAAAATTGTTTATCAAAAGTGTATGTTTTATTGGATCAAGTACATACTGCTATTGAAGAGGAAAAAAAACAGAAGAAAAAGGTTGTGAGTACGTGGCTAGATAGGAAGGAGAGGCCAATTAGGTGCCTCTGCACTTTTTCTCAAGGAACTTGCAACTGAGGACCTTAAGGAGTACAAAATGTGTAAGAGTAATGAACAAAATAAATTCCTTCCTGCTTATGAAGTTGTTTCCCATGCTTCCGATATAAGATTGGAAATCATTACTGCATCAGTATCCTGTTCATTAAAGTATTTATTACTCATATTGGAAGTACATGGTGATGACGAAGGCAAAACTGAGGACGACGAGTAGCTTTGTTGTATGTTGCTTGAAGTTGGTGAAATCTAGGTTGTGTGAGGTGGTAAAATATTTAGTCTGTATCGTGTCAAGATGTTCTGTATATCATTTTGTGCCAAAAGGGCTTCTCTCGGTGGGCGAGTTACTATACTCTCCGCTCGACCACTCGACTCGCCCAGTACTCGCCCATTTACTCGACTTTTTACTTGACTAACTGTTTACACTAGTCGAGCTGTACATGCTTTTTTAAACTCGTCTCTTTACTTTACCGTTTACTTGACTAATGTGACCTAGGCTTAAGTACTAAAACATTTATTGGATTTTTTCGCGACAATCCTTTGTCGAGCTTTGATCATTACTACTCTTCTACTGTCTGACTTCTGTTTCTTCTATTACCTCTGACGTTATATTTATATATAAAATTAAGTCCAAACAGGACAAAAAAGAACTTCAAAACCTATATCCTATACAATATACATAGACCAAATTATATAATAAAAAGCAGATTAGAATTTCATCCAGAGATGCCTTCCAGTCGACACTCAAATCCTGTATTAAGACTGTCAGTGTTATAATATCAATAAGGCCAGTCGTCCACTGGAAGCGACAACGCGCTACGGCGATGCAACGCAACAATAGCCAAAACTCTATTTACTAAATACTACTACTAATACTACTATACTCCATTTGCTAATTGTCGCGCTTCATCTCCGTAGCGCGTTGTAGCTTCCAGTGGACGACTGGGGTAAAAATTTCACTGTGATCAAATTTTGGATAGTAAAAAGCATAAATATTGTCCTACAGGATCAGATCTAATGACCTAAAACCGAACTAAGCGATGTCCTTGGAGTAGAGCAATTAAAACCGAGCCGATCTCAAGCTACCGCAACTGGACAACGGTAATTAATTCAATTTACCTTAGACCAATGGTTCCCAACCTGGGGGCGATCGCCCCCCAAGTGGGCGATTTGGGTTAGCAGGGGGGGCGATAATTGAGTAGGGGGCGATTGGGTGGCGATGAGTATTCAAAGAAGGAAAAATTAAAATACACTCACGTGCAAAGAAATGGAATCACTTCCCTTGCGAGTTGTTAAATGTAATTTTCATTCTCAAATATAAATAATGTTATATTAATATTTTTTAGAAAAAATATTCAAATTTCTAATAAATTACAAAGAAACATACTGTTGTTAACGCGGCATTTAGAGTATTTTTTTCTTGATAATAATATAATTCTTTATAATTGTAATATTTTGGAGTAGCAGGCGGTATGTCCTTTGATATTGGAACATGCCTTATTTGACAATAGGATGGTGGGACTTTACAATTCCCACTTTTTGAATCTCAATAAATTTAATTTATGTTTGTCATATTTTGGGTTAAAAGATTAAGTCCTGTCGGAAGGCTTTTTAACTGAAGGAAACACTAGATGTCAATAATAAATTCATTGATTGGAGTTTTTCTCAATTTCGACTTTGCGTGGGAATTTTCCAAGAGAGTAATTTCTAGAAAATAGGCAGGCTTCAATATTTCGAACCGAATAAAATTGCTTTGGTTCTTTTTATATACGATAATAAAATTGTTTAAAATAATACAACTGCTTTATTATTTACACTATAGGCATACAATGAAAATGAAAAGGGGGCGATAGGTGATAGTGAACCTCCAGAAAGGGATGGGCCACAAAAGGTTGGGAACCACTGCCTTAGACGAACAGTACTTTTAATTAATAAAATGTTTTAGCTTATTTGAAGTTTATAAAAAAAGGCTATGGTCAGTTGGCACTTTATAGAAATTACGCTTGTAAACAAAAATAAACTTGTTTTTGTCCTGCTATCTCTCTAGCAAAAATTACCAACTTTAGAATTGAAGGATTTAATTGCTCTCTCTTTTTTGTTTATTTATACATGTTTGTCGATGACTTTTTTGTTATCTCTTTTACATTCGTTTTTTTGTTTTGTTAAATTATTTAAATCCGATAAAATAAAATAAATTACCTATCTATGGAGATGGCAACAAGATTGAAGATGCTTGAGGTGCTGCAGGTGACGTCCATGGCGATGTAGAAGTCGCAGACGACCGACGGCAGCCCCCACGTGCCGTTCACCTGTCCAAATACAGACATTGAATATATTCACTTGTTGAACACGTCAAATTAGGTACATTAAGCTAACGGAATAGCAAATTGATAGTTCAAAGTTAAAGAGCCAAATTTATTTTGTAATTTAATTGAAACTCCCACTCATCACAGAAATAGAAAATTTAAAATTGCAATCATTTTAGGAATTAAAAGAGGGACTGTTATCCAATTTAGCTTGTCCATGATTTTTGATTAAATTTATTCACTTTGGATTTAAATAGGTAGGTATATATACACAAATGAATTGATGTGCGCAGGACGTGGTTTTCATTCCTCCTTTTTGATGAGAAACCATCATTTTAATTTAACAGTTTTAATCTTTGATCATTTTTATTTATTTATTTATTTATTTAGCTGGTTTAGCTTGTTTTACGGACAAGATGTCCAATACAGAAAAAGAAAGATATACAGGATATAATATTAAAACAATATGGATATAAGAAAATAACAGGTAGGTATCAGGGGGAAAAAACAAACTTATTACACTGAAGTGGTTTTTACAATGTGGCTAATGATTTTAAGATGATTTTTTTAAGTTGGTGAGGAGTTGTGCTGGAAAGGTCAAGATTGGTCGAATGTTTATTTGCTAGTGTTTGAATTCTGTCAATGGCGTTGGTTTTACTGAAGTTAATCGAGTGATGTGGAACTACAAACATATCTTGGGATCTCGTGCTATATGATGGAATTCTAAAATTTAGCCTAAATAGAATATTTGGATACACGATTTTGATTATGATATAAATTTTAAATTAATGTTTCGAAAAAAATTATATGTAATAATAAGATACCTATTCATTTTTCATGAAAAATTTAAAAAAATATATACTTACAAGTTTTTCGAAAGTGTAATTGGGAAAATACGTTTTAAAATGAAAACTATTTTCTTTGAGCGTTGGCGTATATTAAATTAAAACATCTTAGTGAAATACAACCATTTTTTCAATCATTTTTGATCCAATGAATTTGAACGGTAGTCGCTGATGGTGAGTAAAGGTCAAGAAAATTTTTTAAGGTTGCGTTGTTAATACACTTAGTACCTGGCCACCGAGCGACGCTCGGTAACTTTTTGCTTAATTTAAAAACTATATATATAGTACACCCCTCTCGACACCTCGAACCCCCCCCCTACCCGCCGAAAACCCCATCCCTGCTCCCACTCCAACCCCCGAAACCCCGCACCAGATTTACAACACGATAAAATGAAGTTTGCCAGGGTGTATTCCTATAAGGAAAACGCTCGGCATCCATTTTAATGGCAGCCATAAAACTTCTTTCATATTCACCGCAAAAATATTGCATAAAATTGCATAATTGAAGGATTTTTTTTTGTCAAATATTGGCTATTTTGCGCCAAATACAGATTTTTTAAAAGTCAATTTTCTGAAAAAAAATGAAGATATATATATATATATATATATATAAAGTTCCTTTAAATTTACTCCAATTGGGAAGCGATAGACATAATAACGTAGATAATAGCGTAGACATAATAACGTAGATAATAGCCTAGACATAATAAAGTAGATAATAGCGCAGACATAATAAAACCTGAAGATAATTTAGAAAATACTTGTAAACATAAATTATTCACAATTACAATCAAATTTTAATTATTTTTGAGATTCTTTGTAAATTATTTCTTTATTATTATTTTTTTAATGTTCTTCCGTAACTATAGTCCATTTTGGCCATTCAGTGTTCGTGTGTGTGTTTGAAAGTGTATGTAAATTATTGTAGGGATCAGATTATAGCCGGACAAATATTTACATTATTTTATTAGTTTATTATTTGTACGACATTAATAAAAGTTTGTTAATATATAAAAATAAAAGTAATACAATACAATCGTTTCTGTGAAATAAAACTACCCCCCCCCCCCCCCGTATTTTTCCGAACACATTTTTTGAAACATTATTATATTTATTATGTTGTTGAAGGAGACAATAAAAGAGTGTGTCTTCTGCTGAAATTATAAATTTTATTTATTTATAACGAAACTATAGTCTCGTTATAAATAAATAAAATTTATAATTCCAGCAGAAGACACACTCTTTTATTGTCTCCTTCAATATATAAAAATTCTGATACTCTCGGCAAAAACTTTCAATTTATTATGTTGATTTTATTCAAGAACACTTATTATTTCTTTGAGTATAAAGATTTTTTAATATATTAAATATAATGATAATTATGTGAAATTTTTTACTCAATAAAAGTACATATTTGACACTTGGTGTCTATAGCTTACTTTAACATTTTATTATTTTCATACCATTCTTTCAAATATATAGTCTTTTTGTCTTCAATTTTAATTTTTAATTGCATAAAAAAATTTATTTTGCCAATTTTTACTGCATTTATTTGCATATTTCAACGTATTCTGCATATTACAGCATTTTTAACTGCATATTTTGGTAGTTTTTACTGCATAAAAATCAAGCCTCTATTTATAAGCAACCTTGTTGTTTTCTTATCTGTTACATTTACTGAAGACATAGAGGAATCAACTTAAAATCAAAAATAGACTCAATCCTCTTATAATACTTGAGAAATAACCTTATTGTATTCCATTTTTGATGTTTTGACTATTAATGGTAACCTCTACTGAAAACATGGAAGAATCGAATAAAAATCAAAAAGATTTTTTTGGAAAACAATTCAAGCTTGAACTGTGAAAATAAGTTGTGGGCGAACTTATTTGGGCTCAACAATATTTTTTTTTATTTTTCCTTTCTTATTTAATAATTTCTTAAGTAATATTAAAAGTAAAGAAATTATCATTTCTACATATATTTTCTAGAAAAAATTTCCATAGATAATAAATACTTTAGTCTTGGATAAGATATAGTAAAAATATTATCCCTGGCAATTTTGCATGATTTATAACATTTATAATTATTAGTTATTAATTATTTTATCAATTTTTTATCTACTTAAAGATTTTTCCGTCGTTCATTTTCAATTTTTCACTTGTCCTTCTGTTGAGTATATAAATATTAGATGAAGAAAAAAAAAAAAAAAAAATGGCCTTGATAAAAGACGAATTTTATTTTCAAACAAAAAGCATTCTGTAAAGGAAATTCCTCCCTTGTTAGGGACCACCTTTTTACACAAGTATTTTTGAAAGTTTTATATTTATTTCACTCTTTCTTTTAATTCTCATTATATTATATTTTAAAAAAATTGATAAAAAAAAATTAAAATAAAAACTCGTTAGTGATAAAACAACAATTATTATTCATAATAATATTTTTTATTGCATTACGTATGAATATTCCTCATTATATAAGACATCGATGCCCTTGAATTTGTTCATTACTATGTTACTTCAAAATATTATAATATTTTGTCTTCACTATGGTCAACCGAGCACTAGCCTTTTCCGTAGTAATTCTATTCATTTTCACTTTTGCTGGAACTGGATATTCAGGTATTTTTCCATCCTTTTAACTTGGATCTAAACTGTTTTTATTTTAATATTGTTTTCGAATTTATGCTATACCTATATTTGACTTTCCATATACTTCTATATAAAAAATAAATTGATGAGATTTGCCTATTCCATTAGCTTACAATAAGATAGAAATTAAAAATATTTAATTCCTTTCATTCCAAATTAAAGTTCAAACTTGAAAAATAAAATAATAATTCATTAGGTTTTTTGGATAAGAAAATTATAAGATTAGAGGATAATAGTTTAGATATAGATTGGTTTTGTAAACCAAGAAGCCAACGTAGTCGGGAAGATATTTAAATTTTATATCTAGACATCTTAGTTGTCTGAAATCATTAAGATACGATAAGATAAGATAAGATAATAGTTTATTGTTTAAAGCCAGTTTGGCTAATACAATTTTGAGAAAATAGAACAAAAAACAAAAATATGACAATAAAACATTATAAAAAAAAATAAAAAAAAAACAAAAACCAAAAACAAAAATAAAGTAAACAAACCGAAAAACAAAAAAAAATTTTAAATAAAAAATCTTATTTGAAATTTTTTACTTTATCTATTCATTAACTATGAATGCCCGGATGCGGAGAGCCTCAACCACAAAGTGAAACAAGTCTTTTACTTGTTCCTCATTACAAATGTTCATTATAATTTCCAAGAAGTTATCTTCATCTATCACCTCAGAGGCAAGAAAATATTTATGCAAATAGTGACTGCGCGAACCAGGAAATATCGGACAATCTATCAGAATATGTTTTAAATCTTCCTTTGCCTGCATATTGCATAGCGTGCAGTTCACATTTGGTGGACCCCAATTTATAACTGTTGGAGTTGACATAAAAATGTAGAACTCGACCATTTGTGGTTCTTAGTTGGTGGATAAGTCGCGTTTTGGAGATGTGCAAACGCGTGTTGAGGAGAAAATTATTATTAGGGTCCAGACGCCCATATAAGGGTGCATAAGACGAACCATTTATAGCCGATTGGTCCTCAAGGCAGTAAATATTCCGCAATCCACCCACCAGAACGTCCCTAGCTGCCCTGATTGCATCCACATTTTGGGGATCCCATAGTCTCAACCCATCAATTCTTATAAAAAAACTGTGTACCTGGGACACCCAGTTATATTTAGTGAGTGTTGTCAGTTATAAACCTAGTTTATTATTGTCAGTGTTCACAGCCCACAAGGGCATAGCCGTTGCGTTTCCAGTGGAGATATTGTATTCTGACTGAAATCATTAATTATTTTGCAAATAAAAGGAAATTTGATGTTATCAAATGAAAAGTTTCATATACTAACATTGAATCTAAACTGCTGTGCAAAATTATGGGATAACAACTATTTTTTTTTAAATCACAAATTTGTTATATTGAATTTCATATTATTTTAACCAAAACAAATAAATAATTATAATTATACAAATTAATAACAAAATCTCTTAAATTTAACTCAACAAGTATTTAAAATAAATTAAATAACATTAACTGAAATAAAATCTTTAAAATGTAGAACAGGTTTCAATGAATTGTGGTATTGGGGGGGATTAATTGGGATGACCGTACCGAACTTCAAATCCGAAATTTTAAATCAATTAAAGATCGTTGTTCATCCCTCTAGCCAGGGCCGTGCTGGGGATCTCTGAAGGGCGGGGAGAAAGTAGTGAGGAGACGCTAGGGGGGGGTCTCTTTGAAAAATCGGAAAGTTTCTGAAAATCTAGCCTCTGGAAATCACTTTTTACACTAATCTGGCTTCAAAAATATTCAAAATATATTTTTACTTCAAATTTATTTTTTAAAAATACTTATGTTTTTGGGAAACAAGAAATTGAAAGTTCTTTTACTAATCATTACGCATTAATTTCAAAAAATCTGGGAGCACGGCTGTGCTATGTGTCAAAAAGTTTATTTTATATGGTAAGTACTACCAAATACCGATATAAATCCCATATGACTTTAATAGATCCTATTTACCTTCCGAAATATATTTATAGAACTGGCTTAGATTCAGTTCTTTCGATATCATTTTTCAGATCACTATTCAACTCGACTATCGGCGATTGCGTTACAGCATGAATTTGGTCTATTTTTAATTTTTTCGTGTAAAAAATGATATTACTTCACGGGTCGGATTAAAATCAGGATGCGAGCCGGATTTGGCCAGCAGTCTACCGTAGTTTTCCGTCCCCTAAATAAACTATGAATGAAGCAAAAATTCCACGAATTCAATTTATTCTCTCTATAACAAATATGAACGAATTTGATATCTCAAGTATGAGAGTCCGACTTACTTGACCGGCTGATTTTGACTTCCAAGTCGCTCACACTTGCCCGTTTTTTTATAAATCCTTCACAAATTGATTTAAATGTAAATAGCAAATGTCCCTTGGTCTTGAAATCCTCTTTGAACGTATTTTAGGCTACGTCGTTCCGACCAAAAGATTTATTTTGTTTTTGAAACTGATTTATTGTAAAGAACAAAAAACAAACAAAAAATAAATAAATAAAAGAAGACAAAACTCATGATATTAACTCTAATCTAGCTTTGTTCTCTCTACTCATTTCTACAATGAACAATTAAAGTCGTTTTAGTAGTAAGCCTGCTTAAATAGAGCTCCATCTTGTTGCATTGTTCCAGATATTAAACACGATATATGGATTAGAAGGATTCTAGTCGTCTGTTGATTTATTATCCAATAATATGAATCATAGTCCAAACACACAACCCTTCCAGGGAATCTTATCCTTTTGTGATTATGGTGAAATACGAATGCCATGAGAGTAAATAAATAAAAAAAAAATTTAATCATTTTTTTTCTCTTATAAAGAAAAAATACTGGCAATGAAATAAGTATCTAACCTGTTCTCAAAAGAAAATATAGGGGATTTATGAGAAAAACATTTATCTTGGAAAAATATGAGATGTTTATTGAAAAAAAAACTCGCCTAAAAACTTGTGATAGCTTTTCCAAAAGAAAAAAAAATAAGTTGATTGTGATTCGCTTTATTCTTTAAACCTTTGTCAGACATTTCAATCTAAATGGATTTGTAATAAATACATGTTTTGTTAATAATTAAATTAAAGATAGTGTGTTTTGATTAAATTATTACAATTATTTTTAAATTTTAAGAAAAGTGGGAAAGTGCCGGGCCACAACATTCGGCAATAAGTTTGTCCCAATGACTTCAAGGACCTGTGGATATCTCTCTCAGGGCCCGTCTTTCCCGATACTTATATTTTATTATTATTATTTTATTTAATAACATGTAACATACATAATTTGCAAGTTTTACTATTTAACTTAATCAATAAACTTGTCTTATATCTTTAAACAACATATATACATATTACAAAATGTAGAAAAAGAAAAAGTTTTATAAAAAGCACGTTTTGAAATGTTTTATAGCACTCGTTTTAGTAAAACTCCCTGCATTTACAAAAGTTTAAGTATCAACAGCTTTATCATCCATGTTATTTTAAATATTCAATTCAATTTCATATAATAATTTTCTACAATTTCACATTCCAATATTCAATTAAATTTAGATTTAACAAAATTAGAACATTTTACAAAGTATTAAAATCATAATTCCTTCAAAAATTCTCAAATCACATACATATTTATTAAAAAATTCACATTTATAGTACATGCCCGAACGGGGCTTCAGTACTTTCTTTTACTATGTTTAGAGTTGAGTCAGTGCATTCAAGCAGTAAGGACGTGCTTTACGGGAGCTCCTGCAGATTAGCCTGGATTAAGAGGTGAACAACTTGTTTTTTACTATTTCTGAATATAATAGAATTGAAAGTTTATTTTGAGATAGTTTTTCTTGGAATAATTGATGAAAAAAGGAAATGCCCAAATGCCCGTACAAAAGGGAATAAATCCCGATACTTATAATCTTTAAATCTTCAAAACTATGGTGCACAGACTTATATACTCCCACCCTTTCTCTTAATCAATTTCTCCTTCTTTTCGATAATACTACAAGGGTCTTTTGAGATTCATAAGGGCTGCATCTTCTTGGCACTCCCATTCTTGCATTCGATATCATTAAATATATATACAGTCCCATCTCAATTGGCCCACCAATATTTTTTCTTTTCACATAAAATTATGCTAATTCACGGTAAATTTAATTTAAATATTTATTTTTATTATCATTTGGAACAACATTTTAAACAATTTAAAACATTTTATTGTAACATTTAACTTAAAATTATTTTTTAATTGTTAAAAACATATTTTTATATAAAAAATAGATCTTTGCTTTTCACGATTTTTTTTTTAAGTATCTTTGAATATGTGAAATAATCAAGTAGGCTTTACCTTTTGCAACAAAAGAAAGTTTGTTTTGTTTATTATTAGTAAAAATGACTGGTGGAAAGGTTGTTGATGAAAAAATTCGTTCAATTATTATCAATTTATTTAAAAAGGGAAAATCAAACGCAGAAATTGGCGATCTAGTTAATTTATCAAAGTTTACTGTCAGAAATATTATTCGAGTTTATAAAACAACGGACAATAGCTACAAAACCTCGGTATGGTTCGAAATTCAAAATACCAGTTGCTGATAGACGGGCATTGAAGAAGATTATTAGAAAAAACAGGCGTTCGAACTATGGTTCTGTTCATTGGAGCGATGCTGTGGGGCGAAGTGTTTCAAGATTCACGTGGCATAGATAAGCCCTTAAGTTAGATTTTAAAACTTACAAGGAAATTTTATTGCAACTTATTCCAATTTTTTTTTTTTGTAATTTTACTAATTTTTTTTAGGCGAAAGAAAAGCCACTCTTGACATTAAAACAAAAGAAAAACCGGCTTAAATGGTCTAAAAGTCACATTAATTGGACGAGTGATGAATGGAATTGTGTCCATTGGAGTGATGAGTCTCGTTTTGAAGTTTGTTTTGAGGACAATCGAGGCAGAGTTATTCGTTAGAAAAATGAAGCTTTCAATTCAGATTGTTTAAAAAAGAAAGTAAAATTTCCTCCTTCAGTTATGGTATGGGGTTCAATGTCTGCTAGAGGTGTTGGAAAACTTCACTTCATTGATGAAATTGTAAACACCAATAAACATTTAGAGATTTAAAAAAAATCGTTACTTCCAACAATGGCAGATGCATTGCAGAATAATAATAATTTTGTGTTCCAACAAGACGGGGCGGCCTGCCATACATCAAGAAAATCTTTAAAATGGCTTTCTAATTATAATGTTCCACTTTTGGAGTGGGTGGAAAACAGTCCCGACTTGTCACCAATAGAAACTCTTTGGCACACAATGAAAAAGCCATTACGAATACAACCAGCTAGAAACGTAGTCGAATTAAAACAAACTTCAAAATATTTGGGATACTTTCACTCAAGATGAGTGTCAAAACTTAATAAGTACGTTGCCCAAAAGAATTCAAGCCGTAATTAAAAATAAAAGCGACGTCACACAGTGGTAAAGTTTTAGGATTTGTATGTTTTCCTTGTTTTTAACAATTAAAAAATAATTTTAAGTTAAATGTTACAATAAAATGTTTTAAATTGTTTAAAATGTTGTTCCAAATGATAATAAAAATAAATATTTAAATTAAATTTACCGTGAATTAGCATAATTTTATTTAAAAAGAAAAAATATTGGTGGGCCAATTGAGATGGGACTGGGCTCGTATATATATAATCATTATCATCATTGAGTACACAGTCCTAAATCCGTTTGACACAACCACTCGGCTTCACTCGGCTCTGTCCCATGCCAGTTCTTTAGACTCTCTAAAGGGGCCGTTCATAAATTACGTCACACAGTAGGGGGAGGGGGGCATCTCAGATTTGTGACAAAAATGTGACAGGGTCCCGGGGATCTTAAAAATTGTGATGTCACAAAAGTCGAATAAAAATTTTTCATATATATTTTTTAGATTTCAGTTTATTATTGTTTCAACCTGAAAATGAATGGTGGTAAAATAAATCTAGACAAAAAATTGTAAGCAATCAATAAGGGATAGTATGACGTCATAATACAGGGCTGCTCAATAAAAATGTGACAAAAAATGACAGAATGTGACACAGATCTAAAAATCTTGAAATTCGTGTGACGTAATTTATGGACGGCCATATATATATGACTCATATCCCATATCCCCAATTATTGGGTTGAAATATTATTAGGTTGTTCGGAAAGTCATTTCGTTTTTTCCCGCCAGAGGACTTAATTACGTTTTTTCGAAACTAAATTCACACTTAAGCCCCATAACCATTATATGTCTTGAGAGCTGATATTGCAAGGCTTGTGTGTGAAAAAGTTCTATTAATTCTACCCAGTAGTTTTTGGTTGGTGCCCTTTTAAATATGGAGAGCAATAAGCAGCATTTTCGTCATATTTTACTTTTTAACTTCAGAAAAGGTAAAAATGCTGTCCAAGCGAGAAAAAAATTGACGGATGTGTATGGAGAAGGCGTGTTAACAGTACGCCAGTGCCAGAACTGGTTTGCAAAATTTCGATCCGGCAATTTTGATGTCGAAGATGCACCACGGTCTGGAAGGCCGGTCGAAGCTGACAAAGATGCGATAAAGGCATTAGTTGATGCAAATCGGCGAATCACCACACGAGAGATCGGTGAGAGGTTAAATTTGTCGAATTTAACTGTTTATGGCCATTTGAAAGGCATGGACTTAACCTCGAAGCTCGATGTGTGGGTGCCCCATGTCCTTACCGAGCGAAATTTGTGTCGTCGTGTTGACGCGTGTGATTCGCTCCTCAAACGTCTAGAAAATGATCCATTTTTGAAGCGGATTATTACTGGGGACGAAAAATGGGTTGTATACAACAATGTTAAACGCAAGAGGTCATGGAGCAGAAAAGATGAACCGGCTCAAAGCGTGTCAAAAGCCAACATTTACCAAAAAAAGGTGATGCTCTCCGTTTGGTGGGATGTCAAAGGAATCGTTTTTTTTGAGCTTTTGCCGGACAATACAACGATTAATTCAGAAGTCTATTGTCATCAGCTGGAAAAATTGAATGATTCACTTAAAGAGAAGAGGCCCGAATTAATCAACAGGAAGGGTGTAGTGTTCCACCAGGATAATGCGAGACCTCACACAAGTTTGGTCACTCGCCAAAATCTTTTACAGCTTGAATGGGACGTACTGCAACATCCACCATATTCTCCAGATCTGGCGCCTTCCGACTACTATTTGTTCCGGTCCCTGCAAAATTTTTTGGATGGCAAAACCTTTACCTCAAATGAAGATGTCAAAAACCACCTGGACGAGTTTTTTGCCAGCAAGGACCAAAACTTTTATGAGAGGGGAATTATGTTACTGCCAGAAAGATGGCAAAAGGTGTTGGACCAGAATGGCCAATATATAATTTAATAAAATATTTATTCATTATACGAAAACTGTCTTTCATGTTCCCCAAAAAAAACGAAATGACTTTCCGAACAACCCAATATAATCTGGGTTTTCCCCTTTTCTCTCCCACCCTCAAGATAACCCTAAGCCAGGGGTCGGCAACGTGATGCTCGCGAGCCGCAGCGGCTCTTTCGATGTCAAGATGAGATTATGAGGGAAGAAAATAACAAATATTGCTAAAATTTTTGTTATTTGATAAATCGGTTTCATTAAATATTTCACTCAGGAATGCAAGAACCGGCCCGAAGTATACAAAATAAATTTTTTGAATTAATTTCCTTTCTGTGATTTAACTACTTTATTACTATTATGCATATATCCCATAAGCTCTCAATCGTTCTTCAAATTTAGGGAACGCGGTGTTGGTTTATAGTGAAACATTGCTAAAATTAAATTAGGTTGGAGTTGGTGGTCTTTGTATTTTAATTTTTTCTCCTTGTGAAACACCACCAACTCCAACCTAATTTAATCTAAATTGTTCTGAATATTCATTTATTTTAAATTAAAAGTATCTGCGGGGCTCGGTTCATTAAACTAAGACCTTAGAGTTTAGGTCTTTTATATTGTCTTTGTCTTTATAAATTCATATATAAGCCTCAATGTATATAATGAAATTATCGAAACCTAACTATTCATCTCTATAAATAGGATTTATATAAAATACTATTCATAAATCTATAGATCAACAAGTTTACCTCATTTAGTTAGAACCCCGAAAGAACCAATTGTGTTATAATATTTCCCCTTCCTGAGTTTCGTACTTTGATTTTGGAATAAATTATAAATTACAATACTTGACCATACCCTGTATGGTAAAATTAAAAATCATATCTGATAGGAAACAAGTAGAGAATCCCCCAAGACAAAATCCTGATTGCGCCACTGCATGTAGAAAATGTCTATGTGCCATGCCTAATAATATTCCAATGGTAGAAAGTGCCAGCGTTTTATTTAAGCCTTCATCCGCTAAGGGAAAGTTGGCACTGCCTGTATGAGCCAGCGTATTTAATTTCTAAAGTCTCGTGTGCCGAGTTTTGTTAGTTAAAAGTTATTAAAATGTTGTGTTGTTTGTGGTACTTAAACCCTTTTCAGTAATACTTGTTAGACCTTTTTTAGAAATAAATAATGAGGCACTTAAACTCTTTTATTCTATTTTCAATTTTTTTTTTAGTCCAATTTACGATTTTTTATTAGTTTTTCTCAGCGGTCTTATTTAAAGGGTATTACTTGAAATATATATATTTAAAGCTAAAAAGATATTTAGGTACTACCTAATAAGATACTTTTATTTGATTATCTCGGTTATACATTTTTGTCACTTAGGGCCGGTTGTATGTCGTAAAGTAAATGCTTTTTACCTCTAACAAACGGTAGATGGTAAATGGAGCCACTTTCGGTGCCTGTCATCTGATTGGCCATCTCAATGGCTCCATTTACCATCTACTTTCAGTGCCTGTCATCTGAATGGCTCCATTTACCATCTAAGGTCAGATGGAGTAACTGGGGCCGGGGGCAACTGGGCCAGGGGTCCTGTAACCCCAGAGCTTTTTAATTTTACCGCATTTTTTTTAGCGCAATTCACTTTTTCATATAGGTGGGAAATTTTCAGTGTTCCTGAATTAGAGAAATTTCTTTAAGTTTATTTTATACTTAAGTACTTTGTTAAGTTAATTACTTATTTACCTAGTTATGTGCTTACCTAGTTGCCTTACCCAGTTCCTTAAAAATATTGAGACTTGAGTAAGTACTTAATTAAGGCTTTCTTAAGCATAAGGAACTTATTTAACTTTATTTCAATGGGTAAAATGAAATTATTTTGTTTAGTTGTTTTGGTTAAATATAAGTAATCATATAGAAAATTCAAAATCCACGCCAATTCGGTTTCTTGGCGCTAGGGATTTTTGTGCCCTAGAAACACCCTAACATGCATCCTTTTTGAACCCAAGCTCCTTTTAATATCGTATTTTGTCATCCTTCTTATTTCAAACTTCATCGAGTAACCATCTCAAACAATATCGCACCACATTTTACGCTGGTATATTCATTCGACTATATATATTTTTCGTCATAGTCAATTAATATTTAGTTTATTAACTAAATAAAAGTAAGTTATAGTTTGAAATAAGCAAGCAGTCAAAAAAGTGGCCTGAAGGTATGTAAATGTTTCTTTGTTTGTGCTAATATATATATTAAAGGTCTCTAATTAATAATAATCAATTTGTATTTGTTTCTCTTATTATTCTCTGAAGGTAAAATCAATTCAATGAAGGTTTAATGAAAGTACAACCAATTCTCTTAAGGTTTTTACATTATTGAAAGTGTGTACACCAAAGGTACCTACACTCAAAAGCATTTATCATCATTGGTTCTGAAGCAAAAGAACACCTATTCATCTCTCCAAGATAATTCAGAGGCTGCCCTTTACCACCACTGAAACCATTCATTTGTAATTAGACATATAATAAAATATATTATATGTCTAAAAGTTTAAGTATTTAGTTATAAAGTGTATATATATCTACGTATATATACAATCTAAGTTAATTTTCTTTGTTTTTATTAACAACACATTCATTATTTTACATTAAAAAATATAGTTTTTGTTAAAGAGAAATTTATCTTTCATTTCTTTCCTATAGACATCCATCCTTAAAGATACTAATTTTGAGCTTAAGAGTTCGAACAGGTATATATATGTTAAAAAGAATTTAGCGTCCCTATCGAAGCTATAATTTGATATCGATTGTTTAGTGGAATAGATTTACAACCTATTCGCTGCGAGCCTTACAACCTCGTTGTTAAGCTAAACAATAGATATAAACCCGGTCCTTCGTTTTTCTCTATATCTTTCTCAAATTGTGGGAAAGCTCTCAGTAAAATTTTACATCCCTCATGTAATCATTTTTGCTCCTTGCGAGCCTCATACTTTTAAAAGACCATACTATAACCAGTTGTTTGATTTATGATACTTTTATTGAATTTTCTGTAATAAAAATCGATTTTAAAAATTATACTTGGCGTTTAAACTTATCTAGCTTAAAAAATTCAATAGAATAAAAAAAAATAGAGGTCTTGGTGCAACTGGGCCAGCCTAGTCAGGGCCCAATTACCCCGAATCACTTACATCTTTGATTATTTTTAATCCATATACAAATGAGACTAATTCTACCTACGGCCAGGGCCTTGAGGGATAGGGGAACATGTCCAACTGCTCAAAAGATGTTAAAAATTAAAAAAACAGCAAATAGGCTGGGCTGGTCCAATTACCCCACAACGCGTTTAACTGGGCCAACCGCAAAACTTTACATTCTAAGATAATTCCAAAATTTTGAATAATCAAAAGTTGAAAGTATCATGAATATTTGAAGAAAATTTCATCTTTCAATTAATATAGTCACGAGATCTATAAATTGTGAGGAAGCTTAGTTATAGCCAAAAATATGGAGGAAAACAAAAGAAGCTGGCCCAGTTACCCCACCTGACCTTACCGTTTGTTAGTGGTAAAAAGCATTTACTTCGCGACATACAACCGGCCCTTAGACCCTTTAGAACTTCAATTATTATTAATTATTTCAATTATTTATTATTTATTTATTTATTATTTATTTATTTATATTTATTTATTATTTCAATTATCATTTCATTATCATTATCTTCAATTATTATTAATTCACCGAAACAGCAAACAGAGTATCGGGCCTTGAAAAAGTTTCAGTTTTTCCTCCAATTTTTAACTTGACGAGATGTTTGATATATTTTTATGATCGGCGAGTTAAAAAAAGAAAATCGATTTTACATTAAATCGAAAAAAATTCAATATCTTAAAGCTGGAGTAGAAAGAAAAGAAAAAGCAAACGATTTCAATTGAAAAAAAGAAGAGATCTTCTGACATCTCCTATTACTTTGAGATTTGTCACGCAGCAAAGAATCTCAGATTTCTATCTTGGAAAAAAAAATCAACTAAATATTCTTAAAAAAAAAAAAAAAAAAAAATGATAAATCAGTCAAAATTCGATATTTTTTCTATCAAGCATTTTTTGAGAGAAAATTAATTTACTCAGCAGAATGGCGAATTCGCTCAAAAAAATTTCCCCCTCATTCTGTATAAAAATATCTGAAACGTGGAGAAAAATAAACCAGGATTTTTGTATGTATGAATTATGATACCCATGATAACTCAACGAAAAGTTGTAGAAAATTTGCTTTGGCGTCAAAATGCTTTGATTTTCAATGTGGAGAGCTGATTAAATTTCAAGATCTTTAGCTTCGATTTAAGAATGCAATTTTTTTTTGTTGACTTTTGAGCCGTTCTGAGGCCAATACGCTCAAGTCCATAAACAAAAGTCGTTAAAAATTTAATGTTTTTAAATCTCTACGTTATAATAAAATATATTCAGAAGAAATTTAAAGTAGGCTCTATTAAGAAAAACCGTAGCAAAGAATAAATATTTTTCTAGTATAAAGAGTAAACTTAATTTGTTGGATAAGAATTTATAAAAATTTATAAGTTTTAGAATTTGAACTTAATTAAATTGGCATCTGAATAACTTTTAAGGCATTGTTGTGATAAAAGAATTAAATCTGGCTAGGTCTGGACCTCGACAAATCTCATCTTAATTGATCTTTTCTTAAATAAATTAATTATTGATAGATGAAAATCTCAATAAAAATGTTTGTTTACATTTTTTCTATTATCTTTTATTTATTAATTGGTTTTTTAATTTTAAAATTATTTTATTATTTATTATTTATTTAATTTATTAAAAAACTCGATAGATTGTTATTTAATTAAAAAAAAATTAATGGTGACCAGTGAGGAGTGAACACCCCCTGGAATGGCTCTTATGGACTAAGAGTTTGAAATCGACTTACTAGAGAGAGCTGTTTCCAGATACGCAAACCTTCCTCTCTATATACTCTATGCTTTTATGAATCACACTCGACGGATCTTACTTAGTACGTTTGGCGGGTACGCTCGCTTATAGGTATAGTTTGTTTGGCACCGAATTCAAAAAGTAATTTCATGTTAATATTTCGTCGTTTAGTTGTAACTAAATAAGATAATAATTATTTTATACCTTTTAGTGTATTTTATTTGTTGCATTTAATTTTTTGAAGTCGGTTTTTTTTTTAAATTATTTTTATTTTTCTCTTTTTAGTGATGTTATTAATAGTGATCATATCATCAGAACTTGAACAAATTAATGACACCATCCCTAAGATCAAGCTTGAGTTGTTTGCCATAAAAGAATTTAGTCTTTTTGATTTTAAGTCGATTCTTCCCGGTTTTCAGTAGAGGTTGTCATTAATAGTCAAAACATCAAAAATGGAATGCGATAAGGTTATTCCTCTAGTATTAGATAATAATCAATTGTTATTTTTGATTATAAGTCGATTCCTCCATGTCTTCAGCAATGGTTACCAATAATAATCGAAGGGTCAAAAATCTAATGTAGATTTGTTATTCCTCAAGTATTAGATGAGAATCGATTGCTATTTTTGATTTTAAGACGATTCCTCCATGTCTTCACCAATGGTTACCAATAATAACCGAAATGTCAAAAATCGAATGTAGAATGGTTATTCCTCGACTTTTAAATAAGAATCGATCATTATTTTTGAATTAAAGCCAACATGAACTGCAAATAGCAAGTGAAATCTGATTAATAATAAAGGAATAAACATATTAATATTTCAAATGAATTTGGATAAAGTTTAGCAACGATCCGTTGCAGTTTATTTTAAACGACATCTAATAAACAAAATACATGAATCAATTAGAAAAATTCTTAATAATTATTTTACTTAATTATCAAATAATAATGATTAAATAATTAATTATTAAATAAATAATTTAATAATTTTGCGATACTGGTCTGTGACATTCCAGAGTGTATCGCAAGTCTTCTGGATGAATTCCAGTTTCAATTTCCTTATTTTGGCCTGTACCAATTTCTTCGTAGCCTTTAAATTTCCTGTTTTTTTTTTTTAACTGATTTTACAACACAATAAAATGAAGCTTGCAGGGTGTATTCCTATCAGGAGGAATTCGCTCGGCATCCATTTCAATGGCAGCCTCATAACACTTCTTCCACATTCACCGCATAAATTAAGACCATTTTAATTCTGCCTTCAACAAAAAATGCTCCATTTTTATTATGGTAATACAATATAAGTGGATATCTACTGGATTGACACGAGAAATAAACTTTTTTAAACTCAAGAATTTCAACTAGTTCTATTAAGTAGAACATAATCTCTTAAATCTGAATATAACGAAGTTTTAATATCATTATAAACACTTATTTTCATTGTTGTGACTTTTCAATTTAATGATTATTTATTTAATAATTAATTATTTAATGATTATTATTTGATAATTAAGTTAAATAATTGTTAAAAATAATTATTAAGATTTTTTTAGATCAAATTGATTCATTTATTTTGTTTATTTGATGACGTATAAAAAATAGTTCTAATAAAAGTTGTTCAGTATTTTTTATAGATTAAGTAGACGTATAGAAAAATATAGGTTTCCATTTAAAAAAACAGAACTTGACATTGAAATACCCATGAAATCTTGTTCGAGGAAGACAAACAATAGCGTAGTTTAGTTTCTCCCCCTCGATATAAACAAACTTTTTTCATATAATGTTTTTGAGTTATAAGGCTGTCTCAAGATAGAAAACTCACCCGGTATATACATATATACACTTTCTAGACACGATCTAAAGATTTTTGTAAAAGTCCCCTGTGATGATATATAAATAATCGATAGGTGTTTATCAGGATCGTGTTCCAGCTGGCCCCGATTTCTATTTTTCTTTTAATTTTCTTTCCTTGCGATTGAGATTATCATATTCTTCGAATTTGATAAATATAAAAAAGTCAGCCTATTTATCAAATTTTCTTTTAGTTGCATGATTCTCTTAGTGGGTGTAAGTTCGTTTCTCTTGTTGATTAGACAAGAATATTTTGTATTTTCTAGGACTTCTAGGTACAAATAGAGTAACTAAGTACCTACATAATTCCAAGCTTCTGTTAAGCGTGCCTCACTCTATGTATATAGCGTCATTATATTTAAATTATTTTAAAAATAAAACATTTTTTCATTTTCTAACTACGCCTAGGAGGCAGGTGGTTAATGCTTCTGTCTGCAGGGTGGTTGGGCAGAGGTATTGAATTTACTCACATTTTTTTGCCTTTAGAAATTAATGAAACGTGAAGAAAAATAGTTTCCAAGCTTGTTTTATTTTTCATCTGTCTGGATGTTATCTTAACACATATAATATCTCAAGAATAGTAAGTACTAAAAGTTTGTTCTGCCTCAATAGTTAATAATAAACATAAATATAAATTGTTTATTTATACCTATATTAAAAATACACTGCTTTAAATACTCAATAAAATCATTCAAAAAATTATGTTTTCTTGAACCAGAAATTCTAAAGCTAGAAAATCTAAATTTAATTAATTCTCCGCATTGGAAATAAAATATTTTAGCTCAAGAACGAACTTTCTTCGACTTGTCGTTCTTAAGTTATCATGAGTATCTATCTGACTCCAGACACTCAGATAGGAAAAAGCATAGTTGAAAACGATTTTGATCCACATTTCAGACATTTTTAAACACAATGAGAAAAAATTTGAAAATTTTTGCTTGAATTTACTACTAGGCTCGCCTTGGCCTGCCTGCTGAGCGTACCAAGTAATCAAAACACGCTTTGATTAATGATGAGTAAACATCAATACCCCTATAGACATACCAGCTGGTTTACTAACTAACCAATATTGATTATAAAATTAGGCTTATTTGAAGAGAGATTTTCTTATTCTTTTTATTCTTTATCTAACGACAAATTTACATCAATGGAATACATAAAAATAATTTTTAAGAAAAAAATAAAAACCGACTTCAAAAAATTAAATGCAACAAATAAAATACACTAAAAAGGTATAAAATAATTATTATCTTATTTAGTTACAACTAAACGACGAAATATTAACATGAAATTACTTTTTGTAGTCAGGGTGCCAAACAAACTATACCTATAAGCGAGAGCGTACCCACCAAACGTACTAAGTAAGATCCGACGAGTGCGATTCATAAAAGGTATATGTTTGGCACCAACTTCAAAAAGTAATTTCATGTTAATATTTCGTCATTTATTAACTAATAAGATAATAATTATTTTATACCTTTAGTGTATTTGCTTGTTGCATTTAAATTTTTTGAAGTCGGTTTTTATTTTTTTCTTAAAAATTATTTTTATTGTTCTCTTTTTAGTGATGTTATTATTAGTGATGATATCATCAGAACTTGACCAAATTAATATGACACCATCCCTAAGACACCTCCTTTCGGATAAAAAAAGAACCATCGAAATCGGTTCATAAACAAAGAGGTTAGGTCTAAACAAACCTAATAAAAATGGTCTAATACCTATGAAAAAAAATGGGACAAATCGGAAGGTGGGCTGAACCCAATGCAAAATTTTTTTTCAAAATCGGTTCACAATTGGCAGAAATAGGCACAAAAAAAAAAAAAAAAAAAATTCAGTCGAATAGAGAACCTCCTCCTTTTTTGAAGTCGGTTAAAAATAACAATAAAATAA
Organism: Forficula auricularia; assembly: GCA_024734495.1. Lineage (NCBI taxonomy): Eukaryota > Metazoa > Arthropoda > Insecta > Dermaptera > Forficulidae > Forficula > Forficula auricularia. Next base: position 33,919,711 of record JALMQS010000225.1, on the reverse strand, counting down.
AATAAAACTTAAAGATTTCTAAAACCTAGACCAGGGGTCTTCAAACTTTTTCACGATTGGTGCACCAAATTTTCAGTAAAAGTTCCGCGGTTCTCATCTCTGAAATCGTAGAAAATAACAACTTCATTTATATTCAACTTATATTTACATAATACCTGTAATACTGCTTAATTATCTAATCATTAGATTAGATTCTAATGATTTTTTTATTATATTTATTTATTTTGAAGATGTAACATTTTTTTTTTAATAAAGTGACCACATGGTCACGGTGCACCTGAAAGATCTCGGCTGTGCATAGCCTCACGGTGCACACTGTGCATAGTTTGAAGACCCCTGACCTAGAGAATAGTAAGTATATTTTATGGCAAGAGCGTAAAATGAGGAATATCAGACAAGGTAGAGTTGCGGCATGAGCTGAGAGCTTATAATACATTCACCTGAGTACTCGCTTTAGGGAATTGAACCAGTATATCAAAAATGCTATCCCACTTGGCTTGACCTCTAAGGCGGAACCACATCTGACATATATAAAAATTATATATATCACAACCGATTTAATAGTTAAAAACGTCTCGTGATTTTGAATAAAATAAAGCCTGGAAAATTCTTTTTTCGGCAAATTTAATCCGAATTTGTTGAAATTTTATAATTTGCCTCTTTACAACATTTAGAGTAGAATAAAATCACTTTATCAATAAAAATCGTTTACTTCCTTATAGCAAACTCAATTTCAATTCGTTTAGTTTATATAATTTGCTTTTTATAAAGTTTCTCAATCCAAATCAATTTTCAATTAAAAACTTTTCCATAAAACTCAGAATCCTACAAAGTTTAAAATTATATTTTCTAAAAATAATTTAAAAATTATTTTTTACTACGTTGGGTAAAGTTTACCAGTCGGTGTTGTTATTTTATTTTAACGGTTAAATTTAGAAACAACTAGGTACAGTATAAATGTGTTTAAGTCCATAATAAAGATAGCGTTAGAAGACTATTTCTAAAAAAAACAATTAATATGTCTTCATAAACATTTCAACAAAAAAATGAATGAAAACTTCGTATTTCTATCCAATATAATGATCAGAGATGGTTTTAAAGATAAAATAAATAAAATACAAATTTATCCGTTGGTCTGACTGGCTACATGCAATAAAATCATTAAAGTATTTTTTCTCATGTTTGTGTAGAGAAGAAATTCATGTTTCGCGACTCTCCGTGATACACTAAAAACAAATTAAGTGTGCTGATAAACATCATTGCTAATTATTATTAAATGTCTTTATTCAACAGGGAATTAAGTGGAGGGGTGAGTTAACAAGAATCTCAATACGGAATTAAAAATTTAACTTTTATCAAATTGAATTAACTTTACAGTGTTTTTTATTAGCTTTATTTTACTTGGTTCTTCTGTCTGTTTGTCTGATTATCTGGGTAGACTCTTGTTATTTATTTTAACCCACTTCTAACAAGCCTTCTTGAAGTTTGTGCACATACATATTTCCGATGTGAATAAAATATTTCATAATTCCCAGAATTTAATAAAATAAGATATAATCGGATAGATTGAATTATAAATTCTATTTAGCCAGATCCTAATATACTAACTTTTATTAAGGAGCCAGAAAATGAACTTGAGTCTCCCGCTTCCCATCGTCATCAATGGAGCTGACAAGATCGGCTTAACATTTCATAAAAAATTCAAAATTTAAAATTTAAAAACGTTTTCAAAATTCGAATACGCCGAGCAAACCAATTAAATTTAATACATTTTAACATTAAGATAAGAAATTTCGATATAATTAATTCTAGAATAATTTAATATAATAAATTTAGTTAAAAACATTGATTAGGAAATACCAAATGATAATTCAAAATATTTTATTTGACTTCTTGAATATCCACCTCGTCCGAAATCTATCCGAAAACAGTCTCTTTTGCATCTAATCGCCCGTGGCTTCACATGCCCTAAGTGGAAAAATTTATGAATGTCGTGTTGCCTTCGATTTGATGAATTGAGCATTAAGTGTGTACATTCAGGTATGGTTTTCATTTGATATTATTTAATGACTATAGATTCTTTATGTTATTCTTTCTTATAAATGTTATGTCTTTAGGTCCGCCATCTATAGGGACATATTACCCGAAATAAAGCCAATCGTTAGGGGAACATGAACATCACCCGACTATCGATAAATTATTGAGAAGACTACCCTAGAGCAACAGTCAAAAGCAATATCGGGGAGCCCGTGAGATGAGTTCGGAATAAAAGCAAACTTCAAGGGACCATCATCCAGAGCTCACCCATCTTCGTCATCAGGGATAACACCATCACACACCTTAATACAGCTTTTTATTAAAAATATTTAATCATATTTATATCTTTATCTTTCCACTTGTTACTTGTTCTATATCAATAAATTCATTTAAATTAAAGTGGTTTGTTTTTTAATCTTTTTTCTCTACCTAAAAACCCTCTCATATTCAGCTAAGACATTTGAAAGATATATATTTTAATTTTACAGTCCTCTAATTAAATATTGAATACAACTTATTAATTGAACATTTAATTTATTTGATTAAAAACATACAGGCTTCAAAAATAAAATGCTTCATTATGAAGAATAACCCCAAATAGCTCCAATCAGGATGATCGAAGATGAAGCAGACACGTAGACGCTAGAGCTAGATCAATTTAAATTTAAAATACTATTATAAAACAAAAATACTTATTTTTTTAGTACGTAATCAAAAAACCTCTCTGATAACCGAAGTAAGAATAAAAGATATGAATCTTTTACTTAAATTTATTTAAAATATGCGCTCAGTTTTTATTTTTACATATGAGTAGGGTATTTTTTTTAGTAGAGTTAGCACCTCTGTTCACTGTATGCCTACCCTAAGGACCAATTGTATGTCGGTTGGTAAATTCTTTTTAAACGGTGACAAAAGGTAAAACCTTAGAATTCACCTCGTGGCCGGCGGAATGGTCAATCAGATGACAGGCACTTTCATCTGATTGGTCATCCCGTTGGGCACACGGTGCATTCTAAAGATTTACCCTTTGTCAACGTTTAAAAAGAGTTTACCAACCGACATACAACTGCCCCTCAGATCCGGTTGTATGTCGCAAAGTAAATGCTTTTTACCACTAACCAAGGGTAGATGGTAAATGGAGGGGCTGGGATGGCCAATCAGATGACAGGAACTTTCAGTGCCTGTCATCTGATTGGCCATTCCAGTCCATCGATTTACCATCTACCCTTGGTTAGTGGTAAAAAGCATTTACTTTGCGACATGCAACCGGCCCTCAGTGAGCGTTAAATCTTTTCATTCTAAACATTTCTCTTAAGTCTTCACAATCAATAAATAAGTTGTATACATAATAGTCTAAGAGCTAGTGAACATTTGGGACGATTATTTCAGAATTCAAATAACATATTTCATACTGTAGTGTACCCGCCGAATTTAACCATTTTGAAATGACTTGATTTTACAATATTTTTGACATCTTCAGTGGTCATTTAACACTAAAAACAGCTGGATTCGGCGAGTAAGAATTTCACTTTCGGGGTGTGTGCTGATCACACAGGCTATTTGCATTCTGAAATAATCATCCAAAATGTTCACCAGCTCTTAGACTATTATGTATACAACTTATTTATTGATTGTGAAGACTTAAGAGAAATGTTTAGAATGAAAAGATTTTCTTGCTGAGTTGACGATTTTCAAGAAGAAATAAATGAGTATGTCCTCTGTTTGATACAAATATAGATAAAATACATGTATAATATAATATATAGAGAATACTCAATAATCTCGCAATCGCCAACAGTCGGTATCGAGTATAGCACAAAAAGATATTCTTCTGTGCAAGAAAAAACTGAGTCATTTATTAATATTAAAGTTTTCTTAGAAATTCAATTTTCTATTTAAATAAATACGACTTTTGTTACTTTTACGAAGTTAAATAGAATTCATTGTCGTACAATAATAAATTATGCATGGGTGCTTGGTATGGTAGGTAAATCAAGAAAAGCTTCTATTCACCTGTACAATTCAACTAACAATAGAGGTATGTGTACCTATATAAGACCAAAAAGACCTCGTTAATATCTAATAAGTAGACTAGTAGGCAGATTAATTATTCAAACTGAGCTGATATTTATTTACCAAATCTAAAGTTTTATTTTCTTTTCGCTATCTCACTATTATATTATTAAATAAATAGCTCCAGGGACGTTGGAGCGCAAGACATTCAGCTGATTTTGCGTCACAAATAAAATTATTCACGTTTATATGTCTATCCAATGAAAATAGAGTGTCGAATGATATTTACTTCATTTTCCTTTTTTTTTTTTTGTTTATTTAGTAATGTGTAAAACTTCGAGTTATATTTTTTAAAAGCACATGACATCGCCAGAATAGTATAATCTATTTAATGATAATCATTTAAAATAGTCTTTTTCTTTATATTCATTTTTAAAAAAATATCTATATATACATTTATAATTTATATTTATTTAATAATAATAAATTAAGTAAAATTACGAGGTAGGTTTCAAATATTTATTTGCTAGGTTTGGCGGTTAATAATGTCCTTTTATTCTAACAGATGGCATTTCGGTATTTTTCCACCAAACTCATCCAAATATTTTTTTGGTTTTATAGTGTTGGTAATCACCTTTCAAAAGGCATATAACATGTCAACATTCGGTTCATTTATGTATGAGATATTGTCGTAAACATGGCGGATTTTGTGCCGAAAAAAGAGCATTTGCGGGAGGTGATGTTGCACTATTTTTTAATGAAGAAATAGGCTGCGGAAACGGCTCGTATTCTCGGGAGAGTTTATGGGGACCATGCTCCATCTGAAAAAATCTGCCAACGTTGGTTTGGACGGTTTCGAAGTGGTGATTTTGATGTGAACGACAATGAGCGGCCTGGACAGCCGAAAAAGTTTGAGGATGCTGACCTGGAGGACTTGCTGGCAGAAGATCCGCGCCAATCGCAAGGAATGCTTGCAGAGAGACTCGGAGTAGGCCGCAGAACAGTTGGTGACCGGCTGAAAGCATTGGGAAAGATCTACAAGGAAGGCAGATGGGTGCCACATGACTTGAACGACCGGCAAACGGAGAAGCGAAAAATAATGGCTGAAATGTTGCTGGTTCGTCAAGAAAGGAAGTCGATTCTGTATCGTATCGTCACCGGAGATGAAAAGTGGATCTATTTCGACAATCCCAAGCACAAAAGTCAGTCATGGCTTTCACCTGGAGAAGCGGCATCATCGACCCTACGGAAGAATCGGTTCGGAAAGAAAACAATGCTGTGCATCTGGTGGGACCAAAAAGGTTTGCTGTATTATGAGCTGCTAAAACCGGGCGAAACTGTTGATGCGGGCCGCTACAGACAACAATTGATCAATTTGAATCATGCATTGATCGAAAAACGGCCGCAATGGGCTCGAAGACATGGACGTGTCATTTTGCTCCACGACACCGCCAAATCGACGAAAGAAACCATCAAAGCGCTCGAATGGGAGGCCCTACCCCACCCGCCCTACTCTCCAGAACTCGCTCCATCGGATTACCACCTCTTTAGGTCAATGGCACACGGATTGGCTAACCAGCACTTCGCTAATTACGAAGAAGTGGCAAAATGGCTCGAATCTTGGCTCGCCTCGAAAGGGGAGACATTCTACTGGGAGGGGATACACAATTTGCCGGATCGTTGGTCAAAATGTGTAGAAACCGATGGTGCATACTTTGAATAAACCACTTTTGCCAGTGCTGAAAAAATTTGTGTTTTCCTCATGCCGAAAAAAGGTATTTCATTTAAGTTATTCTCTGTTTGATGTAAGTAAACATATATACAGTGTGTCAATTTGAAAAATAACCACCCCTTGTATCGCCAAACTGGCAAATTATTTCAAAAATCGCTGAGACACGTCAAATTTGTATACGAGGGGGAAGAATTTTGACGTATAAATTAGATCGCCCCCTTCACCCCCCTGCCCCAGAGCCCCCCTCCCAAATCTTAAATAGGAAAGGGGGTCGAGTGAGACATAATTTTGAAGGGGTTTTTATTCTCTACATTTTGGTGTGCCATTTTTTAAATTTGAGTTCTGCGTTGCCAAGTTAGGCGTCTTTGAATATTGCAAAATTGAATTTTTGTAATTATTTGTGTGATACATTAAACTTATAAATTCTCATTAAAACAGGTTTTGACGGTGGTACGTTGATTTAATAAATCAATTTTTACAGATAAATTAGCATCATATACCATATACTAGATTAACGTAAACCACAAACAAATTAGAACGTGTTTTTATTCTTGTACATTTATTTTGTAATTAACAAAATTGAAAACAACAAAGTCAAAATTTATCTGTAAAAATTGATTTATTAAGGCAACGTACCACCGTCAAAACTTGTTTTAATGAGAATTTATAAGTTTAATGTATCACACAAATAATTACAAAAATTCAATTTTGCAATATTCAAAGACGCCTAACTTGGCAACTCAAATTTAAAAAATGGCACACCAAAATGTAGAGAATAAAAAGTTCTTCAAAATGATGGCTCACTCGAACCCCTTTCTTATTTAAGATTTTTTTGGGCTGGGGGCTCTGGAAGGCAGGGGGTGAAGGAGGCGATCTAATTTATATGTCAAAATTCCTCCCCCTCGAATACAAATTTGACGTGTCTCAGCGATTTTTTAAATAATTGGCCAGTTTAGCGATACTAGGGGTGGTTAGTTTTCAAATTGACACACTGTATGTATGTATATATGTATATTATATAGGGTGGGCCATCTGTTCATTTTTAAAAATAGGATAAAATATACTGTGTATGGCAAGACCGAAAAGTAATTGCTTTCCTATTTAATAAACAATATCTGATAGTCATAAATTCGCAAGCCAAAATTTTATATTTCATTTCTTAAGACGAACAGACAGACATTAAAGAGCGATCATGGACCTATATAAGACTATTAAAAACCATTAACTCACGTTTTTCTAAGATTCTTTTTCATTTAATTGTCTGCCTAGCCTAGAACTACGAATCTAAATCTTCCTTATCACCTGTTAAGCAGCACCTGTCGTTTTCAATGATGTCTAATTAGAAAATTTATTGCCAGTCTAAAAATCAATTTTCCTTTCTCTACTCTCATCATAATTCTTCATTTTATGATATTTACTGTTGATATAGAATGAATATATTTCCGTTGGTTGAGAGTGCTTGAACACAAAAGAGCGGCTGCCTAAACAAACGCCCGGTCTCTCTATCTTCACTCTTCACTCGCGCTGTTCGCTTAAATGAACCGTGAAGATAGCCCCGGCATCAATGTAGTAATCGTATAATTATTCCCATCAAGTTCTCAGTGTCTATTTTATTAAAGGACTCGACAAACGGCAAATAACCCACCTCAAGCGACTATTCTTAAATTATGGATTATTCATAAATACATAAAACTACCATTATGTATATGTATATGTGTATACGTATACCATTTCATGGAATATTATTATTAAATTACTAGGCAATATCCATTGATATTAGCTTAAGTAAACAAGTGGATCGAACAATTGATCGAACTGATCACTTAAATAGACTAAAAATAATAATATTTAATTCAAATGCAAATAGTAAAGATTATCGAAAATTTTCTCTTGTTAAATAAAAATCTATTTCCTTTGTACCAGTCGGAGAGAGACAGAAGGAAAACATGTATAAAAAATTAAATTAATAATTATACATATACATGTATAAAGAAAAAAAACGAGCTGTGAACAATTTAATATAGTTTTTAATTGGTAATTTATTATTAGTTTTAAAAAATATAATCAAAATATATTATATTGAAATGATTATTTTAAGTCCTTTGCTGTGCGCCTATAATGTTATCTCAAAATATGTCTGTCTCTGCAAATTCATTAAAGTAAAGTAAGTTAGTGGGAGTTATTTCGGATAAAATTATATGGACTGCTAAAAAAATAAATAGTTGAAATAAAAATTAGAAAAATCTACAAAATTCTAGTTTACACATTGTCAAACTTCGGTGCCAAATTGCAGCCTATTATCTACAATCGTTCGAGAGCCCTCCATATAATGATTCAATTTCTAATTTTCTATATGTTCAGTGGAAAGGCTAAAATAAGTTAGTTATCGGGATCGGGATGAGAAACAAAAATATTTCAGTACAAAAATATGCTTTCTACAACATTCTATAATAAGGAAAAAAATGAGTCTCATTCTGGCCGCCCGGCGACCTTCACTTATATAGTAAGTAAATGAATGACAGAAATTAGACTTTTTACGTAACTATGATTCGGATTTAGACATTTTCCATTTAATCTATTGATTTAATTTCATGAATTAGTAAAAATATTCACCAGAAATTCAAGAGTTAGTTTTTAATGACTTTTTATTTGATTGGAAATCAAGCCGTGTGTGAATAAAAATTTAATTTGATTTTCTGTTAGATAATTGCATTTGTGGCTAATGCAGACGCCATCTTGGTGATTAAATAAATAAACCAGAGCAAATTCACAGAAATCATAATAACTCAATTCAACATTTGATAGCAACCTTAAAAATAGTATCATGCACAATGCAGCCTAAATAAATAGTTAGATAAAAATAATAATATATTACTTAACTTCCTTGTTTTTAATGGAACCAGAAAATTATTTTATTGTTTTTGTATATTTATATAATATATAATAATCTATTTCATATCATAACCTATAAGTTTTGCCAGACTTTGTTTGTTAATATACTGATCTCATATTATTTTTAAGCAAAAATAAAATTTCTGCTATGCGTTTCGTTTAACAAAAATTCTTATGACAAAACACTTGTGTAATTTAGTTTACTCAGGATTCTTGGGGCTGGTTTCCTGTTAGATGGGCCGAAGTAGTGAAATCCCTTGAATTTTTTGTTCTCAAAATCCAGAATTTTTTCAGTTATCCACCGACTTCTAGGCCTCCTTGTTTGCTGCTCCTCCTCCTTTGCTTTGATAGAAGAGCTTGCTTTGTCATTTTGTCGTCTCCCATTCACAAAATAAATACACCTTCTTTATCCACTACAAGATACCAAGAACCACACATTGTTTTCTTAAGATTCCCTGAATTTTCCTATCCCGGATACTAAAACCAGAATAGACCTAAGGATTCTCATTCATGTAACTTTAAGATGATTTTTGGGTTTCGTTGTCCTTCCCGGGTTGTAAGTGACAAGAGTTAACCTGTTTTACACGTAAATTCAAAATCGATAAGTGTTAGATGCTAAAGTCGCTCTCAATGAAAAAGTCTTAGATTCAAGATAAGTTTCTAGTACTTCGGTAGTAATCGGCCTTGCTCGAAAGTATGGTCACAGACAAACGGACAAACAACATTCAAAATCTAAGTAATATTTAATATATTATAAATCATTATCACCCTTAAGACTCGTTTGACGCAACCACCCATCTCCATTCAACTCTAGTCCATGCCTACTCTTTCACTTCTCTAAAAATCACACATTTAATATCTTTTTCATTATTTGGAATAATTACTCCAATCTGGGGTTTTCTCTTCCTCTTTTTGTCCCCACTTCGTCCACTATAATATCCCTTAGCGATCCCCAATGGGGCCTATCATTTGAACATTTTATTCAGAGTCATCCAAAGTATTCTCTTTTGGTTAATTTTTTCCAGAACTTGCTCGTCGGAAATTTTATCCCCCCCCCCCCCATTTAATCTTTAGGATTCTTTTGTAGCATCACATTTCGAAGGATCGAACTTTTTTTCACTGACACTCAAATCGTCCAGATTTCAAAACCGTGCATGACAATGCCCATGTATATCTTTATAATTTGATTGAGGAGAAGCATAAATATTTTTAAACTATTATGAAGTCTTACAAAAATTATTTCATGGTCCTAGAATGGAACTAGTGATCTCATTTAAATAAATAAATAAATAAATCTTTATTCCTCGACCTGCTTAGAGGGACAAGTCCTCGGTGGCTAGGTCCTCCAAACATCAATACAATCTAGCTATAATACATTAACAAACATCAATACAAATTAACTACAACAATTTAACAAAAAAAAAAAAAAAAAAAAAAATCGTGGCTTAATTTTAATTCGATTAAAAGATGAGATTGTATATAATTTACCAGCTTACTAAGTTAAAAAGACAACTAGTATTTAATTCGACAAGGTGAATATTTTACAATTTTACTTTATAAAGGCGGGTTTATGTATTTAATAAAGAAGAAACCTCTTTTCTATTTGTTTTATAGTAATGGAAATAGAAAAATATTGTTACTATCAGCTATATAAAAAAGAAAAAATAAAGAAAAATAAGAGGATGAAACAGATAAAAAAGATTAAGTTGATTTTGTTAGAAATATTCTATCTTTTTCTATTTGTTCATCGCCTTGCCTTGAACGTTGACTAACGAGCATGTTCGATGTTCTTTCTCTTTAGTGTAATGAAATGAATTCTTGGTTGTTTCTCTCTAGAAATATTCATTTTAATTTATATAACTACGACTGATTTTTTTTTATTTGATTCCTTTCCAATAGAATTGCATTAATAATACTTTTTTTAATATAATTGGACGCGACTCAAAATCGTTATCGATCAATAGTATCGCAAGATAATAAATGCCTTCCAAACGAAACCCTATCATTGTAAAACGATCTAGTCTCAGTTGAGAATTTAATAAAAAAGAATTCCAATAAATTTTATACATAGATTCATTTATTTATAAAAAAAAACCCTCCAATCTTCAATTGTACATGAAGAGTGATGAATTTCATTAATAATACAATTTTAAATATTAATTTAGATAATTTGTGATTTGGAAATAATAACCTGTCCATTATAAATGTATTCCTCTTTTGGGCTGCCCAATGCCCTTCGGCCAGCTTTTAAATACATGACTGGGCATGCCAGGAGCTGTTAATCAAAACCAAATATTGATGAGAAGAGCATTTTAGAGATACCGTCAAATTGATTGGACCCTTTCCAAAAATGGGCTTACCAAGACCAACTGAAAGGAATAAAAACTAAAACAATTTCCAAGATTATATACGATTGTATTTTTTATCTTTTTTTTTTTTCAAAAATATATCCATATTATGATTGTTTTTCCAAGGTTAATACTTATTAGATAGTAGGTATTAGTGGGAAATATCTTCAGAAATTTTTTTGGAAGGGGGGATATACCATCTTCTAGCATAACTTTATGATTAAAATAGATAAATATCCTTCTATCCATTTCTTAGGAAAACTACCTTAAAACCCCAGCGAGAATTGCAGCTATATAAGTAGATAATTTTGGCATAAGAATAACTTTTAAGGAGATAGGTGTTGGTTCTAGGTGAAACATTTTTATTATTATATTTGGCATAAGAATTCATAAAATTAAATTCTTTTGGACATTTATGACATGTGTCTACCGAGGTGCAAATCGTTCACATCCAAATGTAGAATAGTGTTAAAAGTAGACGGGCTAACATTTTCATTGAGTTACATGATCTTAATATATAATTCTATATCTGGAATATGCAATTATTATTTTCATAATAGTAAAAAGATAGCAGCCGATTCAATAATATAAGCTGCTATAGAAGAATCCGCTATGATAGATTCAAAGCTAAATTTCATGCTTTGTCCATTGCCAGATTAATTTATATATAATAAACTAGTTTATATTATTTCTAAAAATAATTTCTAAGTCAATATAAATGAATTTTTCAGTGAATATCGACCATAATAAATAAGACTGTCACGCTAACCCAACTATCAATATTTTTATGATGATAAAAAAATATTAAATTTGCTCTTTTTATAAGATAATTCAATAATTCCAGTTCCAACTTTTTGTTCTTTTCATGTAACCTGTGATATCATAGATAATATAATTAGTAAATATTCAAAAAATAAACATAACTTACCAGAGTCATGATAACAAATAATTTTTTATTTATTTTTTTTAACTTAAGCTTATACTTCCTTTTATGTATGTTAATTAAACGTATACTGCTTGAAATTATTTTTAATTTTATTTCTGTTTTGCATATTTATCTAGTTGGACATTGAGGAAGATGATCCTTCTGATAATTTCTCATTGTATAATTTGTACGAGCTTTTCTTGCGTGCTTTTGGTAGACCCTCGGAACTCTGCCCTCCAGACTAGTGGTCTTGGGAGTTATCGGGAGAAAAAATTTATTCTCCTCTAAAAATCACACTCCAGAGCATACTATATATCTATAAAGCTTGCATTTGATGCAGGGTTTATTTTTTTTTTGAGATGTTAGATATGTATTTATGTTTGTGTCTTTTAGCCTAGGTATCCCAAAGTTTTTATTTTATTTATTTTTTTTTAATTTTTAGAATATGATTCTAATAAAAGTGGAGATTGTAAGTGAAAGTCATGTTGTGAACACCAAATTTTTTCTTTAAGAAAAAGGCTTGAACATAATTTTTTCAGACAACGTTTTATATTCATGATCTGGCAGTACATTCAATGTCTATGCATGGTGATGTATGTTCGGATGTATATAAAGTGACAAGATATTTCCAATATAGACAACCTATAATAATATATAAAGATAAATAGCTCAGATATATATTTTTTAAAATTTGGCGAGATAAGGATAAAAAAACTTTATCAGATGCATTATGTTGGCCAGCTCCCAGCATCTGTAACTATGTATTTATTTTCAACGGATAAATTACACCATTTACTAGATTTTTTCAAACATTCTCTTCAAAAGAATCTCGCCATATGCAAAAGAAATATTAGGGGATTACCAATGTGGGTTCAGAAGATCAAATTTTTGCTATTCGGCAATTGATAGAGAAATTGTGAGATTTTAATCAAGAACTTACCCAGTTCTGTCGTCTTAAAACAAGCATATGGCTCTATAATTAAGTTAGTCAACTTATGGGAAGCTATGGTAGAATTTGAATTTTCTATAAAGCTGATAAGATTATCAAGGATGTGTATAGAAAAGGATCAAAATCCAGAGTTCAGTTAGATGGATTCCTTACAGGTGGATTTTTATAAACAATGAATTGAAGCAAGGAGATTCACTGTACCTACTATTGTTTAACATTCCTCTAGAGAAGTGCATTCGAACCTTCTTCCTGAACCCTAATTTTTACCCCTGGAGAAATAAACCTGGTCTTGCATAATCAGATGATATGTCATTAGTCAGAACATTTTGGGTATTAGCGGAACCTTTGAAAATCGAGAAAAGGAAACTCAAAAATGTGACATATACATTATACACATATGTGATTAAGTATTTTTTTGAAAATTTGTAAATTTTCGTAAATTCTAATCAAATTCAGTTTTCCTCAAAGCATCTCATTTTTTATTTTTGCCGAATAGGTTTTATATATAATGTTAAGATTTAAAAAACATTGTTTTACAAACTTAATCGCATTGGCTTTTGAACGAGTGACATTAAAAAATTACAAGATATGAATATACTAATAGTATTTAAAACTATTGATAAAACAAAAATGTAAAAGTTGAAGATAAATCACTACTCAAAATAGTCTAGATCTAGAGAACCAAAGCCCATTCTAGGGGAATGCAAGCTAAAGCAAGTTAAAGTTCTCAGAGCAGCAAATTTAAGGGACGACAAAGTTGGAATAAAGCGAGGGGTGATCCGCGATTGGAAGTAGGTGTACACCTCTTTGGAAGTATTTTGTAAGTACTTGGAAATATTTGTAAGTACTTGGAAATATTTGAAAGTACTTGGAAATATTTGGAAGTACAAGTGGAAGTAGGTGTACAGCATATTAGGTCGCGGTTCACCCCTCGGAATAAAGAATAATAAAAACCAATCAAAAAGTAAAACTTTTTGAAAAGTTGGTTAAATGTATAGTAATATTATGTAATATATAAGGCGGGGTAAAAACGTAAATTATTTTATTCAGTGCTCATCAGGAGACAAGCGAATTCACTTTTTTTCTTTTCTTTTTAAAAATTTCTGCCATATTATTTTTTCAGTAGGTATATCTGTCCGTGTGTCTTATTTTGAGCTCTAAGTTTTTATTTTCTAGCTTCGAAATTTCTGGTTGAAAAATCGAGAAAATATATGCTCTATTTTTTACACATTTTGTAACCTAAAAATAAATTTTCAACTAGGTATGAAAATAAATCAATTTAAAATGATATTATCTAATTTAATTCAATTCTATTTTAATTCTAGTAGGTGTCCATTCCATAAAGCTTATCGAATAATTTTTATTTAATTTCACTCAAAACATTTGTATGATTATATATTGTCAAACTCCACTAAAACATTAAATTCATTGCATTAATTAATTATACCTGACGAGAAGCTTTACCCTTTTAAACTTTTATTTTAAATACTTCATCCGATTTTCATTATTTATATGTAGAATAAAAGAAAATTTGTAAAATTTTTCAAATGCTTTTGATTTGGTAATAAGAGTACAATAATAAATTAGGGTTAGATTGGTTGTTGTGTTTATTACACAAGTGATAGTACTCGACGCCCTTAAGATTAGAAAAATAAAACGGGTTTTGTATGCGTCAAAGCCAAAATTCACCCGAAATTTAATGAGTTTGTGTGTGTATGTGCATGCTCGCGATGTTCATATTTATATTTCAACATCAGTAAGTCATAGAGCAATTAAATTTTAAACTTAAAAGGCCAGCAACGACCGGTATAGTAAGCTTTTGGTCCAAATCTGTCATCTGCTTGATGAAAAATACCTATACCTATGTTCATTTAAGTGAATATAATTATATGTGTGATTTATTTTTCTTCTTCTTCTTCGAGTGCCATACCCGAAACGGGTGTCGGCTTCTCTCCACATATACCTGTGCTGAGTGTGTTTAGTTGTTTTACACAGATATACGGGACCTACTTTTTAACGCCGGCTCCGAATGGCTAATTTGGAGAGGTTACTAGGCAATTATACTCTTGAAAGATATTAATTTGCCGATTGTAATAGATTCAAATTTACTAGAA